>CAUYSK010031209.1:0-16438 GCA_963575035.1 Avahi laniger
ACTTCCTGACTATATCCAGACAACATACTGCTTCTCTTCTCCACGCCTTTGTTAATGCTGCCCCCCACTGTTCTCTGACATTCTGCCTTCTCCATTTGGTAGGTTTTTTTAACTTGACTCTTCCTTTAGTATTCAGTTCCAGTGTTACCATTTCAGTCAGCTCTTCGTGATTTGTGCTTCTTCAAATCAGGTTAACTTATTATGCCTTCTAAATACTTCCGTAATGTCCTGTGCATTTATTATTGCTTACTGCAATTGACATTTGCCTTAAAATTGTGTTCCTGTGATTTCCTTTACAACTAGGTTGATGGTTCCTTGAGATCAGAAACTCTGCCTTAATTATCTCATTTTTAATTATTACAATCTATTGTCAATGGAAATAACTAAAACAAACCCTTAATAAGCTGGACCCTAATCTCTGTCATGTGAAAAGAAATGTACTTTAATTTTCAGCATCACTATTCATTTAAATGGACACTCTTTTTATCACAAGAAAGTATATTCTCAAAATGTATTTTTGTAAATATTTGAAACATTTGCTGGTGTATTTAATGCAAATAAAGTTAAATATCAAAAAGGTTTTCTGCTCCTAGCATAAGGCTTCTGTCCTAAGAAAGCTGTTTATTTGAGATATTGCTTCCAACAGTCAGTATGTAGGAAGTCACTTAAAACCAGGGCACACCAGTTATAATTTCCATGGAAGCAGAAATTAACCCTTAACAACCTCATACCTGGTTCGCATCTAGCACAATCCCCATCAGAGTCAATAATTGAGGCAAATTACTATTCTAAGAGACAAGTAGAAATAAGAGCAGCTATTGTAATAGTCATTGCCTATACTACTGCCAATTTTTTTGGTGACATGTATTTTATATCAAAAGAACCATAGTTCTTTGAAGAAATGTGTGATTTCTTGTCTGAAAGTGTCTTCTCTATTTGAGCTGCTATAATAAAAATGTCATAAACTGGGTGGCTGAGAAATAACAGAAATTCATTTTTTACAGTTCTGGAGGCAGGGAAGTCCAAGATCAACATGTTGGAAGGTTTGGTGTCAGGTGAGGGACACTTCCTTCACCGATGGACACCTTCCTACCGTAACTTCACGTGGTGGAAGGGGCAATCATGCTCCTCGGGCTTCTTTCATAAAGTCCCTAATCCCACTTATGAAGACACTAACATCATGACCTAATCACCCCCCAAAGGCCCTATCTTTTAATTCCATCCCTTTGGAGGTTAAAATTTCAATATATAAATTTGGAGAAATAAAACATTCAGTCCATTGCAAGTGCAAAATGAGTGTGGTACATTTGGTAGTCAGTATCCAGGATGGCGCCTAATGGTCTTTCCAGTGTTCATGCTCCACCACATTAAATAGGGCTGACCCACATGACCACTAGAATATAATGATACTGTGTGACAACAAAGGCTAGTTTATAAAAAACATTGCATCTTCCACCTTGTTTTTTAGTAACTCTCACTCCAACTGCAATGTCGTGAGGACATTAAGTAGCCCTATGGAAGCCACATGGGGGGAGGAAGAGAGTCAGGCTGTCACCACCACCAAGCATGAACTTCCAGCCATATGAATGAGCCCCCTTGAAAGCGGCCCCAGTCATACCTGTCAACTACTGTCATTCCCGCTGACATTTTGATTGCAATTTCATGAGAGAAATCCCCATTTAAGCCTTTCCCAACTTTTTACCCACAGAAACTATGATAGCTGGTACATATTTACTATTATTTTAAGGTTATTAAGTTTTGGTGTAATTTAACTGTCAATTACAGATAACTACAGCAATTACATAGGGTCAATCATATAATTGAGCTGACTAAAAAGACTCCACAGAAAATACTAAAGTAATGCAATAACAAAGGGTAAAGATTTTTTACAGCAGGAAAAACAAAACATCGATAATCATCAGAGAGGGCTGCAACTACAACCATGCTTTTTCTTGGTTGCATACGGCATGCTTTGTCTTGAGATCATAAACCACCTCAGACCAACTAAATTAGAAACATTGGAAATAGAACTCATCAATTTGTGTTTTTCCAACTCCCTGTGATTCTAATGCATGCAAGAGTTTAAGAATTAATTATTGCTTTTTTTGATCAGCTCCCTCTTATAGTTACGGAATCACTGATATAATAAGTGTAATAACCGTAAATGGGTTCAGTGCATTTCATTAGAGTCACAAACAAGAATCTAGGAGCCTCAGGTATAAGTTTCATTAAAGGGAACAAAATACTCAACAAGTTGCTTGGGGTCTTTTCATCTGCCATGATGTTCACGTGGGCTACATTTTAACTGACTGCGGCAATCAGACCATATGAATTGTCATAATATGGTCCACTGAAGGTCAACACCTAGAGAATGCTTTGCAGTCATTGTGAGAGTCTCCCTTCTATTGCGATTTCGTTTTCTGCAGAAGTGCGGACTACCAGGTCATCATCATATTTCACTTCAATACAATAATTCCAGGAGGGGTGTCTGTGCCTAAATAAAGGAAATCTGAGGAAAGGAACCCATGGAGATCATGCCTTTTAAAATTACCTTAACCACTCTCACAGGTATGTACAACTCAAAATGAGGTGATCATGAGTTATAAACAAGAGATTCAAATACATAAATTATTAACCACATCAAAACTGCTGCCCAAAGTAAGTAAAGCTTATTCTTTGGAAAAATATATTTGTCACTTAAAACCATAGAGTCTAAAAGGAAAACACTAAGTTTTTACTGAGTTATGGCAACTTCCACCTGAAAGATAAAATATCTTGAAGACAAAAGAAAATTAACCTCTGGCCTCCTGGTATGAACTCTAAAACCACTTCATGATATAGATAGATTATGAAATTGATATAGATTTACCTTGTTTACAGTTGTAATTTTCTGCTTTCTCCCAGGAAGGCTCTTTTCCCCAGACTCTCAACATATCTATTTCCTTTGAGCATCTCTCACAGTGACAGTCAAAAATTATAACTCATGTAGAGATTAAATACTCCTAAAGACAATATACTTATTAATGGGCAGATTTGTCCGTACACAGAAAAGGTAATCATAAGTGAAACCAGCTTACTCCATAATCAATAAAAGTTATAATTTTAGGAAAGTGGTACTGAAATTGAGTGGACAGGTGTACTGCTGTTGCCCTGCTTTGTGAGGTGGGATGCCTTCCCTCCCAGTCTGATGGTAGAAATTCTCTATTCCATCCATCCATTCATCCATCCAATCATCCATATATATATTCAGAATCATTCATCTAGTATTGCTATATGATATTTGATGCACTAGAAATTCATTAGTTATTTTAGACAATGACAATCCTCTGCAAGTTTTGGACCTCTGGAAGGTACTCATGCCTCCTCATGTGAAGGCCTAATTTTTAGGAATGCAGTCAGGATTCATGATAATACTAATATTGAAAACAATAATTAGCATAACCTTGAAGAAGACAATGAATATCAAAATTGTGTTTTTTAACCTCATTCCAAATTTTGCCTTTGGATTTCTATATCACATTATATTTTGATAATATCTGAATAGTTACAAAAAATATATTTAAATTTCATAAATTTGATTTTATTCAAAAAAATATTTCTAAATTTGTGTAAGAATTGAGCAGGTCTTCTTTAAGGACCATTTTTAGCATTCTTATTTGGCTTAACTTTATTCTATTATTTAATTATTTTTGTAAGGCTAAACAATCTTAATGTATACATTTGTCTCAGTTGTGGTAATTCTTGATGCTCATTTAGTTATTTAATTTACCGTTAGTGCATGAGTATCACATTGACCTGGACCTATTTAATATTACCATTTCCTATCATTGTCTCATATATTACCTTTTTCTTTTTCCTACTTAGACCATTTGTCATTATTTAAAAGAGTGACATGTATTTACTGTTTTATTACTTGTAAACTTAATAGCTTTATTATATATATGACACATTGATTTACTTAAAATTCTTTTCAGGAAACCAATTTATGTTGTATATTCTTTAGTCCAACAATATACACTTTATGCTTAAAAATTCAACCTAATTTAAAAGATACAAATAGAATTTTTTCAAAAGAACTTAGACAAATGGCCAAAAAACAAATGAAAAGATGTTCAATATCACTAGTCGTCAGGGAAATGATGACTAAATCAAAATCATAATGAGATATCACCTCACCCCTGTAAGAATGGCCATCAAAAGTCAAAAAACAACAGATGCTCATGTGAATGCGGAGAAAAAGGCATGCCTATGCACCGTTGGTGAGACTACAAACTAGCACAACCTCTATGGAAAACAGTATGGAGATTCCTCAAAGAACCAAAAGTAGGCCTACCATTCTGTCCAGCAATTCCACCACTGGGTATCTACCCCAAGGAAAAGAAATCATTCTATCAAAAAGACACCTGCACTCAAATGTCTATCGCAGCACAATTCATAATTGCAAAGGTATGGAAATCAACCCAAGTGCCCATCAACACATGAGTGAATAAAGAAAATGTGGCACATATATACTTTGGAGCACCATCCAACCATAAAAAGAAATAAAGTGATGTCATCCACAGCAACTTGGATGGAACTAGAGACCATCACCCCAAGTGAAGCATCCAAGGAATGGAAAAACAAACACCACATGTTCTCACCGGTAAGTGGGAGAAGGGTGCACATAGGCACAAAAGGACGTAAATCACATTGGAAACCAAGAAAGTGGGGGAATGAGGGACAGAAAACTTACCCATTGGGTACAAAAAACACTGTCCTGGTGGCAGACACACTGAAAGGTCTGACTTCAGCATTACAATGTGTAACCATGTAACAAAAACTTTTGTAACCCACAATATTTGAAATAAAAAAGACTCAATTTAATTTAAAAAGAAAATAACTTTAAAAGTAAACCATGGTTCAGTCTAACAAACATTTATTGAAAACTATGACATATAATGTACTATGGATGGAAATATGAATGTCCTGAGTTTTTTTCCCTGATAATCTTGGAGGGGAGATGGATATTTAAAAGGACTTTTAAAGGATAGTGCTGTCCATGAGAAGTAGTATCTGCAGAGATGTTAAAGCTAATGGATTCAGGAGCCAGACTAACTGACTTTGAATTTCCAAGTTTTGCAAATGACTATTTGTATGGTCTTTGGTGAGTGAGTTAACCTTTTTATATTTCTATTTCATTATGTACAAAGGGCTAAAAATACTGACTACTTCATATGGCTATTGTCTGGATTGCATAATTAGTGCATATAACTTGCTTAACCCAGAGCTTTTTATGATGAGAATACAGTTTTCTGAGAATAGAGAATGGCACTGTCTTGTTTACTTCTAATGCCACCAATGTCTAGTCTTGTCCTGGCACATACTAGATGCTAAAGGTACATATATTTAATAAAGTATTGAATATTTCCTGGTCACCTGTCTTCTTTTATTTTTTTATTTTTATTTTTTTTTTAGAGGAAAAGTCTTGTTCCAGACTGGAGTGTAGGGGTCCTATCATTACTCACCATAACCTCTCAAAATCCTGGGCTCAGGTGATCCTTCAACTTCAGCCACCTGAGCATCTGGGACTACAGCCCCACTTCACCAGACTGAGCTAATCTTTTATTTTTTATAGGGATGGGGTCTTGCTATGTTGTCCAGGCTTGTCTTAACTCCTGGCCTCAAGTGATCCTCCCTGTCTTGGCCTCCCAAAATGCCAGGATTACAGGTGTGAGCCACCATGCCTGGCCCCTGGCTTTGCTTCTGATGATAGTTTTCTATTCCCTAATTTATCCTAAATGAGCATCTCATTTAACTATTTCTCTTCCAACTAAAACATAGGTCATTGTCTTAAGAACCCCAGTAATCAATATATATACATTTAACCTCAAAGCAAAATTCTTATTTCTGCAAAGGCTATATTAAGTTGGGATGCACTTTATCAGTTTGTGCTCATTTTATTTAAGTAGAATTTGCTAGCTGTTTTTAAACAAGACCAGTTTGGAATATACACTGACAATGCATTTATTTAACAACCAGTTAATATAATCATTTAAAATGTTTGTTGATTGTGAGCATATTTTTAATCAATTTGTGTGATAAAGCCCAACTTGTGTCTTAATACTTTGAACCGAAATTGAACCATAACAGTTGTGAATGTTTAGGGTGTTTTAAATAAAAAGATTAAAAGCATGTGGCCATGATGTTACCTATCAAAGTCTTTCAATAAATTCCTATTATATAAATATAAATTATCATCATTGCAATATACTTAATGTGTATGTTCCCCCCAAATTCATATTTCCAACCTGATGGCATTAGGAGTGGGGCCTTTGGAAGGTGATGAGATCAAGATGGTAGAGATTTCATGACTGGCATTAGTGCCCTTATAAATGAGACCCCAAAAAGCTAGCTATCCCCTTGCACCATGTGAGGTCACAGTGAGAAGGCACCTTCCATGAACCAGAACATGGGCCCTCCCTGAAAAATAAATCATCTGATATTAGACTTTTCGGCCTCACAGAATTGCGAGAAATAAATTACTCTTGTTTATAAGCAGCCTAGCTTTTGGTATTTCATTATAGCCTCCTGAAAGAATTAAGACTATTAAACAAACATTGCATGTTCTCACTAATAAGTGGGAGATACAAAATGGTTATACACGGTCATATAGTGGTGTAAAGGACATTGGAAACTAAGAAGAAGGGAGGGTGAGAAGGGAGTAAGGGATAAAAACAAAAAACATACCTGTCAGGTATAATGTACACTACTCTGGTGACAGGCACACTAAAAGCCCTGATTTGGTGTTACAGTAATACAATTCATCCATGTAACAAAAACACTTTTAGCTCCTTAACATTTTGAAATAAAAAAAATTACCAGATAAAATTCATGAGTGCTGTATCTGGCTTACATTCTTTTGACATTAAAATAATTGCTTATTACATTAAAGCTCAAATATGATTCTTTTGGATTGCAAGCTTAACAATAGTCTCGTAAGTTTTATAGATGAGAATATTCACTGACATTTTCTCATTAAAGTATAAGACTCAATTTTTCATTCAACAAATTTAAATTGAGTAATTGTATTATGCCAAGCCTTGAAGTCAGTTTGTTTAAAAAAATAAACAAGTAATTATGATGTCAAAAGTTTCATCTAAGACAATATTTTATAAAATGTTGAGTTTTATTGGTCCACAATTGTAGGGAATTCAATTATATAAAAGATGAAAAAGAGAAATTATCAGAAAATGTTGACATACAAATATAAACTTCTATTTTAATCACAATTCAAATAATAATCCAATAATCTACGTACACTTTTCATTTTCTATATTTGATCTAAAGTGTAGTCCAAACAATAAAATTTGGAAAACATGTGAGCTAACTCATATAATTATGTACATATCTCCTTTCATTTTATACTATTGGATCATTTTAGAAGAAACTAATGAAAACACTTCTACAAAATATGTCTCTGTTTTCATCTTTTCTGTACCACTTTGATTTCTGATATCCTCGCTTCAGGCCTGGACGTGGAAAGTAGTCTCTTCAACAAAAGTTGTTTGGTCAACTGGATATCCACATGCAAAAGAATGAAATGGACCCCTTGTCTTACACAGTACACAAAAATAAACTCATTATCAGTTAAAGACTTAAACATAAGACCTGAAACTTTAAAAGTCCTGGAAGAAAATATAGGGGAAAGTCTTCCTAACATTGGACTTGGCAATGATTTCTTGGACATGACACCAAAAGCACAGGCAACATGAATAATCATAGATAAATGAGACGGCGTCAAACGAAAAGCCTTCTGTGCAGCACAGGAAACAATCAGCGGAGTGAAAAAGGGCCCCATGAAGTGGGAGAAAATATTTGCACACCATGTATTTGATAATGGAGGATAGTATTTGTAAGGCTGGCCAAAAGACCCCCACAGGCACAGCAACGACAGCCCCGGGCCCCTTCCCTGTTGGCTTGCAGCCGGGGCCAGGCCACATCCTGTTATGACTGGCAAAAAACAGCTACGCTGGCTGAGCACCCTGAGCTCGGCTTCTTGCTCTACCCAGCTGCTGCAGGCAAAGCTCTCAGGCTTCAAACGACCACATCCTACCTGAATGTTCCAAGACCCCCTTCACCCCACATATAAAAACCCTGCCTCAGTCCTGGGCAGTGCGACTTCTCAGGCCCTGACCTTAGGACCTATGAACCTCGCCCAGGAGTGCTTTAATAAAGCCACTTGTTTGGCCATAACTTGTGTCCACTGGTCTCTTCGCCACCGAAAACCTTACAGTATTCTAAACATATGAGGAACTCCTATGACACAATAACAAAAGAAGAAACCTGATTAAAATATATGAAAAGGACTTGACTGGACATTTTTCAAAAAAAAGCCATATAAATGGCCAATAGATATATGAGAAAATGTTCAAAATCATTAATCATCAGGGAAATTGAAATCAAAACCAAAATGAGACATCACCTCACAACTGGTAGGATGGCCACTCTCAAAAAAAACCAGAAAATACCCAGGGTAGGTGAGGATCAGAGGAATTGAAATCTTTGCACACTTTTGATGGAGATGTGATATGGTGCATCCACTTTAGAAAACATTATGGCGCTTCCTCAAATAATTAAAAATATGTACTGCATCAATCCAGCAATCTCACTCCCAGGCATTCATCCAAAATTATTGAAATAAGGATCTCACAGAGATATTTCCACTCCCGTGTTCATGGCAGCATTGTTCACAATAACCCAGAGATGGAAACAATCAAATTGTTGATTCGTGGGCAACTGGATAAAGAAAGTATGGTGTGAATACACACAATGGAATATTATTCAGCCTTGAAGAAAACAATCCTGTCATATGCTACAACACAAATGAATCTTGAGAAAATTATTCTGACTGAAATAAACCAGTCACAGAAGAATTACTGCATGATTCCCTCATATGTGGTATCTAAAGCAGTGAAACCCTTAGAAGCAGATAGAGAATGGCTGTTGTAGGAGCACACAGTAAACAACACTGTACTATAAACATAACAAATTATTGAGAAGTTAGATATCATAATATATTTGTTTACCATAATAAGAAAAGAAAAGGAAAAGATGGAAATATGATTTGGGGGAATAAATGAACTATATCCACCTCAATAAATGAAATAAATATGTAGATATCAAACAAAAAGTAAATATACAAATAATATAAATTATTCCCATAAAGCAATAAGAATTAAATTTTAAAGCAGGTCAGAAAAATAGTAAAAAATATAAGGAACATATTATGTTTTAGTATAACACTTTTGAAAACCAGAATTTTTTTTTTTCTTTTTTTAAAGATGATGTGATTTTGTTTATATAAAGAGGCAGTACAGCAAAACTGAAATAACATAACCTTTGGGGTTAAAGGCCATCTGACTTGGTTACAGTTTATTATTCTACTCCATATTAACTGTATAACTTCTCCCTAGTAACTTACCCTCAGTTTCAATCTTCTTAGCTGTAAAATTGGGGTATAATACTCATAGAACTGTTATAAGAATTAAATGAAAAAGCCATTAAAATTATGTTAATCTCAAAGCAAATGTTAAATTCACACCCACTCTCATTCAAAATCCAGTATTTTTAAAGAATGCCCTCCTCAGTCTTAATTTCTTGTAAAAGTATTCCCTCAAGATCTAGTTCCAAATCATATGTTCTTTGTTATCTACTATGATAGACCGTTTACCAAAATGGCCACAATTACTCTACTCCCTGATTCCATGTCCCTTTACCTCATGAATTTTCAGCTTTTCTTCTCAAGTAGTGGTATCTATTTAAGCTACTCTTAATTCTGCGATTTTCTCTAAGAGAATGTGGTGGAAGTTTTGTGGTGCCATCACCAAGCCTAAACTTTTACGCTTGTTTTCTTGGATTCCCTGCCACCATCATGTGAACAAGATCAGGCTAGTCTGCTGGAAGATGAAAAAATATGTGGGCCATAGTCACCCCAGTTATCCCAGCCAAACTACAGACATGTGAGCCAGCTCAGGCACCATGAGCAAAGCCAAACTATGTCTGACTTGCCAACTGACTGCAAATACATTAACAAAGTCTCCTAGACCAGCCCGCTCCAACCTAACCCAAGGACTCTTCAACTAAATCAGTGCCTGTTGTTTTAGACCATTGTGCCATGGTCAGATTGTTTCACAAAAGTAGTTAACTGATACTTCTGCCCTAATTTTTGGCAGAATTTATTCTCCTTGATGTCTCTGTTATCACATTATTATTTGACTTGATTGTGCCTTTCTTTCTCTGTTGGTCAAATATTCCATGAGAACAGGGGTCAGTTCTTGTCCATCTTTGTATCCTCAGAACAAGGTTAAATGCCTGGTATGTAATAGATACTCATTAATTCTATTAAATTCTAAATTCAGTCAAAGTTCTCAGATAAGATGTGCATGTAGGCACAATTTGAGATTGTTCTTGTTTCTTTTGTTCATCAAGGAAATGCAATAATGACCTCTTTTGTTTTTTGCTATAGCTGCAGAAGTTTGGGGCATCCTGAGAGATTCAGTAACATTTGCTATTCAAACATTTTGTTTCAATAAATAGTGGTGCTTTCTTAAGTGGGAATGCAGAACAAATGACTGGTGTCAGAGATGAACTTTCCATGGACGAATGGAAATGGGCCATCAAAACATGCCATGAATTTAAAGAAGTATTGTCCACACAACTTTTAGCATGAGTGAAAAACCAGGAAATATGCTGTAAAATAGATTATGTCAGACAGACTATAACCATAGCCCTCAGCTGTTATCTCAGCAAATTGAATGAATTGCTCTATTTTTTTCTTGGTTGTTAGAAATAACTTTGTAAAAAAAAAACCTGTAAGTATTCCATTATTTTTTTTAATTTCTCAAAAAATAAATATCTCAATACATATTTTTGCATTATTTGTTTGTTTTCTAACCATTGGTCATAAAGCATTATGATTTCAGTACATTTGGTATAAATTGTGTTATGTTTTGGAAAAATAGCACCTGGATGTATTCACACAGATAAATTATCATAAAATATTTATAACAAAAGATATATACATATATATAATGCGTAAAATACAAGCTTTGTTGAAATGATGCCAACAAACCAGTGAGAGATATGAAACAGGAGTTAATAACCTCATTTTATACTAAAGACAGGAGAATCATAAGGATTTAATTTTCTAAACTTCTTAAGGAATCTGTCAGAAATTTGAACTGATTTTTTTTATTTTAGAATCAATGTCTTTTTCATTATAGCGCACATTGTATTTTAGCAGAAATACATTTTTGTCTTAGTTTTTATGAAAATGTGTATAATATTTTCTTTGTATTATGCTATTTTATTCGTTTCCTTCCAATATTGAACTACTTGGACTCATGGCTACAAATAACGTCCAGATAAGAATTATGAATGGCATACACTTCCAGGTTTCTCATGAAGGTAAAAGAAAGAAGTTTGAGAAATAGAATGACTACAGACTTCTCAGTAGATATTTATCTTGTCCATTAACTATTGCCTATGAGTGTTCTTATATTACATATAACATAATTCTTTCATCCATTTATTTGATTGATACGTCCTCAGTTCCTGCCGTTTGTCAGCCACTGTGCTATTGCTGTCTGTGTTGGCAAACAAAACGGATTCCCACAGTCTCTGGCCTCAGGGAGCTTACAGTCTAGTGGGAGAGACAGGTGATTAAGAAATAAATACATAAACAGTAAATTATAAGTGGTGATGAATGCTAGGCTGGAAGAGAACCAAAAACACTGAGAGAAAACAAAAAATGGGGACTGTTGATTTAGTAGTGGAGAAATGTGACTGCTTCTCTGAAGGATAAGACATGGAATCAAACACTGGAAGCAGAGATGAGGTGGAGAAGCAAGCCCAGCAAACTGAACTTGACAGACAAGAGTTGCAGACACCTGGGAAACCGCATAAATGTCATTACTGCTGAAGGGAAGTAAAGGAAGCAAAATGTGGTGAGGAATGAAGGTCGGAAGGTAAAAGCCTTATAGGCCAAGGCACAACATAATTATGTCCTATGGAAGCATCTATCATAATTTAAGCAGAAGAATTACATTATCTCATGATCTCCTACTAGAGGAAGATTAGATTTGGGAGAATGGAAATGGGAAAAAGGAAAAGGCATTATTTTATTGGAACGACTTTGCTAGTAAAGATGAGTAAAAATGGAATATTAAAATATTTTAGAGATAAAATAAATGTGCCTGATGATGAATTAATAGGGAGTTCAGAAATAACTTGATGCCAAGAATGAGTCCCAGGTCTTGATAATGAAGTGTGTCCTTTCTTATAGACATTTTCTTCACACCTGGGAAAAGGTGAACAAAAATCATGTGAAAAATAGTCAACTCAGCAATAGTCTATGTTGTTCTTGCCTAAGTCAGTTCATGAAAACTGCCACGAATTCTCAAGTATACAGTTTATATAAATGTATGTGTAATCTATTTATGTATGTGAACTGAAAATAGGAATAGAATGCAAAGAATTATGCATTATTGTTGTAGTTGCATTTTGAGTTATATTCAGAAAGGCATTGTGAATATTTTGAATGTCCTGCTTATTGAATTTTCAGGCATTCTTATGTCCTTATTAAGATCAAGAATTGCACTTGAATCCATTTAAATAACTTTATTCTGACTTTCTTTTCATACCAATAACTTTATTCTAGCTATAAAATTTTACTGTCCATGATTCCTAGTTTTTATTTTCGCCTTTTAAAAATACTATCATGAGACAAGAAAGAGCTTTGTCTCTACATGCCCAGTGTGTTCCTTAAACTTATCTTCTAAAGTTAATCAAAATTTTGGAGAATTAATTTTCTTATAATTATGTAAACATGCCAATTCCATTCCAAGTAGGTATTCAAAATTCTACATGTAGCATGTAGGTAGCATTAAAATCATTATAATTGCAAAACTAAATAGAACCTGAACTACTTGAAAGTAGAAAGCATCTCTAGTCCCAGATCCGGGCACAATGTCTAGCACATAATAGGCGTGAAAAACTGCTTTAACCCATAGGGTGTCCAACTAAAAGAAAGAACTCAATTTTTCAAGTTTCCTTGTAGCAGAGTGCAGGCGTGTGACCTAAGTTCTGAGTGAGACTTTTATTTGAAAGTTGATGATACAAGGCAACAGCTGTGCAAGTGGTAGCTTTTACTAGAGCAGATGATGGCAGAGGGACCAGCAGTTACTACAAGGCTGAATGTTAGTGTTCATGGTGATCGTGGATTTAGTACATGAGGCTCATCCCATAGCTATCGCATAGCAGCATTGACATTGTTCTCATCAGGCCATTCTTCTGGCATTTTTTGTGGGTTTTTCCGAAATCTCGGTCTCAAGTCTGTACCTCTGGGTTTTCCAATGATTGTGCATTCTATCAGTCATGCCATTAATGAATTCCTTTTCTATATCAGCTAAAGCAAAGTAAGTCTGTTGCTTGCAATTAAATTCTAAATACTAAAATTGAAAAACTCATTTATTCATTAATTTAGTCATCAAATATTTATTCGACACTTACTATGTGCCAAACGAATTGGCAGCAGGATATACAAAAACTACTAATATACAGTTTTTATATTTAAAGATTTTAATCACTAATAGAAATGATCAAGAACAAGCATGAAATTGCAATTTTCATGTTACGAATGTTCTAAAGGATTTCCATAGATATCTGTACAGACATACAAAAGGACACCTAATCTAGGCTTGTGGGATCAAGGCAAGCTTTTTCAAAAAGGCAACATCTGAACTAATCCAAAACTGCTTGGTAAGGTATGATTCATAGACCGTCTGTATTAAAAACATCTGCTGAATAATCAAAAATAATAAATTTTTAAAAATATGACATGTACACATGCAAAGTCCTTGATACCCCTCTAAATCTACTGATTCAAAATTTCAGAAATTTTACATGAGAATCTGCAATTTTATGAAATGTCATGCACAAAAACATAAAAATCTAACCTGGCAAATAAAAAAGAGCTGATTGAGAGAAGAGAATGGATCTGGAAATTTAAGTTTCAGGTAAAAATTGAGGGTTCGAATGATTAATTTTCAATTATCAGAACACTTACAGAAAGAGATAATATCATGTGTTTTGTACATTAACATATTTTTATATTGAGAGAAAGAGCCACCAGTTTAGGGTCAAAGAGATGCTTACATTCCCTACCTATCCCGTTGGCTAAGTGAAAAAGCTTTCAGTTACCACATCTTCATTCTAACAAAAAGGAGTGATTATAAACTCATGAGAAGATAGTTAAGATCAAGTAAAATAATGTGCATAAAAGCAATACCTTCCAATACATATCGGTTGCCTTCCGCTTGTACATGCATTCTGTTACCTCGGAGAGTTGCCTACATATGGTGTGTGTTTTATAGTTACCTAGTGCTGAGTTATTAACTTTAAAAACACAAAGGATTAACAAGGAAACAGTTGTTAAGTAGGACCATACTAAATGGCTTTTAATAATGGACATGATGTGACCTTTATGTCATGTTTACTATTTTAAGTTCACGTTACAGCCAACTATAAGAGAACATTATATTTACTTGCAATGTATTGTCACATTGTATGAGTAGACATATGGGTATGTATTACCTTATCATGAGAATGTTGTCTTTGATGTACCGTGCCAAAAATAGCAAAAGAAGAAAAAAGGCCATATCTGCTCAAAACTCAAAGAAAGAAATCTTATAGTGGATTAAGGATATCTTAAGTGGACATTTTGTAATATTCAGCATTATTTATGGTGAAATGTAATATTGGCACAATATTGTCATTCAAATCTAGACTCCTTTCTTCTGAGAATATAATTAGCATTTGTTCTTGATTTTAATTAAAGTGTATGGACCAAATAAATTATGCTCAAAATCACTACTTTTTGAGCAATGTTTGTATTTCATGATGTGCTTGATGCGTTTTTATTGTTTTGTTTTACAATAAAATCAAATGTTAGCTTCTAATTATAACAATGAAATAACTGGCTTTCCCTATTACTGAGTTTGGTAAACAAGGTATTCGTGATTCCAGCACACGTCTTTGACTTTTCAAGGACCAGTCACATGACTGTGGATCTGGGGCCAATATATTAAGGATATAGGCATCGTTCTCTGCATTTTTGTTTTCCCATCAACGATAACGATTATATGCTATTTTATATTAAAATAGTTTTCCCTTTCTTCCCCTTTATTCATTATTGCTCAATTCTCGATATACCATACAGTTGCATTGTATTAATAATTCTAATGTCCTTACATGCTTTATGAATCTACTATTTTCAATGCCATTCAAATTCATATATATATCTGCTCATTGACATGTGGTAGGACCTTTTTTTTTTTTTTTTTTTGAGACAGAGTTTCACTCTCTTGCCTGGGCTAGAGTGTCGTGGCATCATTCTAGCTCACAGCAACCTCAAACTCCTGGGCTCAAGCGATCCTCCTGCCTCAGCCTCCCGAGTAACTGGGACTATAGGCATGCGCCACCATGCATGGCTAATTTTTTCTATATATTTTTAGTTGTCCAATTAATTTCTTTCTAATTTTAGTAGAGATGGGGTCTCACTCTTGCTCAGGCTGGTTTCGAACTCCTGAGCTCAAAGAATCTGCCTACCTCGGCCTCCCAGAGAGCTGGGATTACAGGCGTGAGCCACCACGCCCAGACAACATGTGGTAGGATCTTTATGTGAAGATAGATAGATAGATAGAGAGATAGCTAGACAAAGGTAAATATTCTTTGTCTGGGATTTTTAGATAATGCTTTGTGTTTTAGTTTTTTAAAATTTATGCTCCCAGAATAAAGTCATTATTTATTTCTGTGTTATATGAAGTGTTCCATAATTTTATTTTCTCTAATCTTTTAGATGTATCTTATATTATACCCCTTTAATACACTATACTCCAACTATAGTTGTAAACTTAGATCTAAAATGTTGTCTGTGACATGCCTTTACTTTCTTATGTTTATGTTTTTGATTACTCTTTATTTTTCCTGTTACATTCTTCTTCCATATTTCTATAAGCCCAGCCTTAAAGTGGAGTGTAAATATTCTTTCTTTTGATAGATATTTAGACAAGTCTCATTTTGTTTTTGGCTTTTACAGAAATGCTGCCTCAGACGTATATTATTTCCTATTGCTGCTGTGACAATTTACCACAAATTTAGAGGCTTAAGCAACACAAATTTATTATCTTATTGTTCTGTAGATTAGAAATACAACAACAGTCTTACTGGGCTAACAAGAAGATATCATCAGGGTTTCATCCCTTTCTGGAGGCTCTAGGGAAGATTTGTCTTGTTACCTTTTTCACGTTCTAGAGGCTTCTTTGGGTCCAACTCCTCTTTCTCCATCTTTAAAACTGGTAAAGGTGAGTTTAGTTTTTTTCACATCACACCTCTGTGATCT
>CAUYSK010031211.1:0-26584 GCA_963575035.1 Avahi laniger
TGTATATACTTTTAGCTGTCCAATTAATTTCTTTCTATTTTTGGTAGAGGTGGGGTCTCACTCTTGGTCAGGCTGGTCTCGAACTCCTGAGCTCAGAATGATCCGCCCACCTCGGCCTCCCAGAGAGCTAGGATTACAGGCGTGAGCCACCGCGCCTGGCCTCTTTTCTTTTCTTTTAATTAATTAATTAATTAATTTAGAGACAGGGTCTTGCTGCCACCCAGGTTGGAATGCAGTGGTGTGATCGTAGCTCCCTGCAGCCTCGGACTCCCGGGCTCAAGCAATCCCCCTGCCTCAGCCTCCCGAGCAGCTGGGACTACAGGTGCACACCACCATGCTTGGCTAATTTTTAAAAAAATTTTTTGTAGAGACAGGGTCTCACTATGTTGTCCAGGCTGGTCCTAAACTCCTGGCCTCAAGCGATCCTTCTGCTTCAGCCTCCCAAAGTACTGGGATTATGGATGTGAGCCACTCTGTGGGCCTCTCACGGGATATACATTTTGACATAACGAATAAATAAATAGATAAACCAGATCAATTCTGATGATGATAAGAGCTATGAAGATAAGAACTATGAAGAAAATTAAAACAGGGTTACAACATTGAGAATGCCCAGGCAGGGGTCGGGGACAGCTAATTGAAGAGGTGATATCTAAACTGATGCAAAGGAGCCACTTGAATATCTGATGGGGAAAAGTTCCAGGCAGAAGAAACAGCAAGTGCAAAGGTCCTGAGGACAGAATAAGTTTAGTGATCAAGAAAGAGAAACAAGGCTCAATACTTAGGAGTTATCCTCGACTCCATCTTCTCATCGTCTCCCACAAAGATTTAGTTCTTAACTATTTTTGGTTTTCTAAATGTGTCTTATCTGTTTCCCTCTCTTCATTCCCTTGAAGTGAGGACCTAACCTAAGGCAGGGACACTTTTTAATCACTCCAGAAGTTCCGCCTAGTTTTCTCTGCCACTGCATTCTACACACTGCCACTAGAGGAACCTGGCCGTTTTACAGGACGGTGACCCTAGATCCCGCACTGGAGCTTCTGCAGCAACGCAAAGGTACCTACACCCCCCCAAATCCTTCGGCAGCTGCCTACCACTTACAAATAAAGTCCGAACTCCTTGGGAGGGTACAGAGGCCCTCACTGTCACTGGGCCTTCACCGCTGGGCTCCCTCCCTCTTTCCCATACCTCCTTTTTTTTGAGACAAAGTCTTGCTCTGTCTACTCTGTGGCAGGGCTAGAGAACTGTCAGCTTAGCTCACTGCAACCTCAAACTCCTGGGCTCAAGTGATCTCCTGGGACTACAGGCGTGGGCCACCACACCAGGCTAATTTTCCTATTTTCAGTAGAGACAGGGGTCTCACTCTTGCTCAGGCTGGTCTCGAACTTCTGACTTCAAGTGATCCTCCTGCCTCGGCCTCCCAGAGTGCTAGGATTACAGGCGTGAGCCACCACGCCCGGCCCCTCCTACCGCCTCTTGATAACGTAACACCTGCTGTGGCACCTTCTATGTTCTCCTAAAAGCCTTACCACGTACTAACTCATTTAACCCTCCCAACACCCCACAAAAACACTTTTATTAGCCTGTTGTGCAGGTGAGGAAACTGGGCTCAGGGATGTCAGAATAAAGGGCCCAAGGCCACGCAGGTGACGCTTGTTGGAGCTGCCCCCTGCTCTTACCCCTGAGCTCTACTGCAGTCTCCACAGGGCTCTTCTCCCTCTTAGACTGACGTCCCGCCTTCTCTGTCTGCTTAACTCATCCTCAATACTCAGCTCAAATGCCACCCCCTCTGGGAAGCCTTCTGTAACTCTGCATGTCGGTACTTCTGTTTGGATGAGTCATACTACTTTCATCAAACTTGCCACCTGCTCACATTATGTGTCTCCGTGTCTGTTTCCCTCTCTGTACATGAGCTTCCAAAGGGCAGAGTCTGTGTTCATCTACCTCTCCCTGGAACCTAGCAGCTTCTAGTCCATGGCGGCTACTCAGTGAGTGTGTGCTGAATGAGTGCCAGCCTAGAACGAGGGTTGAGCTTCATAAAATGGCAGACTCCGCCTGGGGACGGCGAGGGGCATGCAGTGGACAGGAAAGGAAGCCTGTGTGTCTGCTGAGCCGCTGGCCAGGCCAGCACCTAGACTCTCAGCTCACCAAGCAGCCTTTACCGCACACGCATCCATTTTCATGCCTTTGTGTTTCTTTTTGTTCTTCCTATCTATTTCTAGCAAATTCCTTTGTAAAGAACATCTGCTTCATGTCAGCTAAATTAAGAGGAAAGAGACCTTGTCAACCACTGAGAGGCAGCGGAAAGCACAGTCCCCACTGAAGAATCAGGACAGGCAGGCCAGGAGCAAGGGAACAGGCAGCTGGGCCTGAGCGTCCTGAACTAGCTGCTGTACTCGACGGTCTTCCCACCTTGGCCAGCTGCAGCAGCGCCCCACACTCGGCTGGGGTGAGCAGCCCGTCCAACACTGCCCGCTCCGACCCATTCAGCTGCCTGGCATCCTGTGTCAGGGTCACTCCCTCCAGGAGGAGGACATCTGCCGGGGAAGGGACAGAGCAGAGGTGGCTGAGGCTCCCCGAGGGCAGGCCCAGCAATAGCTGGCAGCCCCCAGACCCTCCAGGCACCAGCCTCCTCCTTCCCAGCAACTTGCCTTTCCAGTAGGTCACAGGCTTCGGCTGCGGAGGCTCACGGTCCCAAGGCCTCTTCTCCTGATCCTCTCTCAGGGGCGAGAGAGATGCTCAGTGGATGCACAGGACTGAGCAGACCCAGCCTCCCAGCTCAGGCCAAGCCCCTCCCACCACGGGGCATCTCCTACCTGAGCTTTTCTCTAAGTGCCTCAGGGATGAGAGCTGCCGGGGTCCAGGGATCCTGCGACAGTCAGGAAAAGCATCATCACCCACCAAGTCCCGCCCCTGGACTCCCTGACATTGAACTACCACATTAAGGTCTTCCTGTTTCCAGAGGGGAGGGTGGAGGAAGGACAAGCCCTGGACTCAGTGTCAGGAGCCCTGGGCACGGGGCCAAAGTCTGTAACAACAACAACGACAACAACAATTTACACAGACTTCCTATTTGCCAGGTGCTACCCTAAGAGCTTTCTTTATACATGGAAGTGGAATTTCTCATTTGAAGTTCACAATAGTCTTATGAAACAGATAACATTGTGTTCACTTTGCAATTGAAGGCCTAGAGACAGAGAGGTAAGGTGACAATCTCAAAAGCACATGGCTAGTAAATGACAGAGCTGAGTTTTAATCCTTTAATAGCTTCAGAGTTTTCAATTTTAAATAGTGGTTCTCAACCAGGGTGATTTTGCCCCCCAGGGGACATTAGGCAATGTCTGGAAACATTATTGGTCGTCATGACTGAGGGTGTCAGTGTGCCATTGACCTACTGGGCAGAGACCAGGGAAGCTGTAGAACATCCTACAATGCACAGGACAGCCCCTCTCCCTCCCCACAACAAAGCATTATCAGGTCTGAAACATCACTAGTGCCAAGAAGGTGGAGAAACCTTTCCTTATGCTATTGTGCTGGCTGTGGATGACCTCTGCCCTTCAGTTTCCTCTCTTAACTACAAGAAGAGTAATAGAAGCAGTAGTCACAGAGCTTTCTGTACTTCATACCAAATGATATGGTTTCAACAGCCCTGCGAAATAGGTGTGATTATTCCAATTCAGAGGCAGGAATTTGAGGCCGAGGCAAGCTGAGACCCAGCACTTGTCTGGGACAGAGGAGGGACTGACACTGAGGCCTGCATGACCGCAAAGCTGCCCTCAGCTACAGGCACACTGCCTCCGTCCCTGTAAACGGGGAGGGAAGACTCAAGTCTCGTGGGTTGTAGAAAAATGGGAAACCGCTACAAACCGAAGTGACATATAAATGTGGGACATTGCTGTCACCTCCCTCCTGGAGTGCTGAGAGTGGGTTGGGGGGAGAGCAGAGGGACTCACTGGATCCGTGAAGCTGGTCCCCAGGTACTCCATGGCGTAGTAGAGCTGTCTCTTCTCCCCCAGGGACTGGAGGATGAAGCGCTGGATGTCCTGGGGGTGAGACAAGGTGCAGAGAGCTGAGGCCGGAGGAGCACAGGGTGGCCGGGGCTCGGGGCACTGCCTGTGCACTCCTCAAACCCAGCGCTGTGCCTACTGGTCGCTGGTTCAACTTTCCTCTCCATCAGCTTCAGAGCATGTGGGCTCACACCGGGGGAGGAAGTGAGGATGTGAGAGAGACTGCGTGTGTGCACTGCGGAGGCAGGGCATGGGTGCGTGTGTGTGTGGCAGGGCGGTGTCAGCACATGAGCGTAAGGCGGGGGCAGGCAAGAGTGAGGTAAAGGGAAGAGATGGGGCTGGGGCTGGACTCACAAGTACAGTTTGATGTGGGGACCAGGGATTAAGACAGAAGTCAGAGGATGGACTTGGGGTTCCCTTTGGTGACTGGAGTACTTGGGTAGGAGGCCAGAATGGGAGGACGGGTGTGGGGGGTCCTGATTGTTTCTCAGGTGTATGTGTTTGATTTATGGCTACCTTGCAGGGAAAGGGTGGAGAGGGGAGTCACCTCTCTGGGCGCGAGGCTGGGTCTCGGCTCTCCCAGCTGGGCCTGGTACTGGTTCAGAGCGCTCTTGGCAGCCTCATCTTCCGGATAGAAGAGCAGGACACTCAGGACATTTTCCACAGCCTGGGACAGGTTGCCCACTGGACAGGGAGTCACAGAGTGGGGTGGGGGACAGAGACTGAGAACACAACGGTCTTTGGGCAGAGGCAGTGCTGGAGAAGGTGGTCTCCCAAGGCCAGCGAGCCAACTCCAAGAGCCCCATCCCGCTGCCAGACACGCTCAGCTGCCACTGCTTTCAAAAGCTGAGGCAAACATACCTTAGCTGAAGAGTTGGAAGAAGAGGAAGAGAGGAGAAAATAAAGGAAGGTGAGAAACGGCAAGGCAGAGGAACCCTGGGACCCATGTCCTGAGCTTTCACAGGTACCAAGGAGAGCCAACTAGAGTCCTCCTGAAGTGATGGTCCCCCATGGAGCCCTGACAGTGACACTACAGATCCAGAGACAGATGGGAGGGACAGAGAGACGGGGCTCAGGATGCCATGAGAGACAAATCTCCCTGTTTCCAACCCCAAGCACTCACAGGGCCCACCTGCCCCAACTGACCCTGAGCATGGGCCTCGTGCAGCCGCCTCAGCTGGCTGGGAAGGAAATCCGGGACAGGGAAGCTGCGACCAGGACGTGTGGCTGTTTCCCCCACGCAGCGCTGCCGGCACTGCAGGACCCGAATCCAGTGTCCTGTGGAGGACACACACAGCATTCAGCTTGTGCATGTTTCCCTAACCCCCACCCCCATGCCAATTCCCCCCAGCTCCCAGCCCCTTACCTGCAATGGCCTCATAGAGGCCCCCCTGGCTGCCGGCCCCTTCCTCTTCCTCCTCTTCCGCCCCCTGCTGCTCCTCAGGCCCCTCACAGGATGCCTGGCAGCTCTCCATCTGGGCCAGGCTCCCCTGAAGGGCCTCCTCTAGCCTAGGCAGTGCCAGTCCTGCTTCCTGGCGGCCCAGCAGCTCCAGGCCAGTGTCATAGGCTGCCTGTTAGGGAGGGGAGCAGTCAATCACCTGAGATCTGGGGAGGGGCGGGGTTGCCAAATAAGATTGGGAAGTAGAATGAAGGAGAAGGGTGTTGGTCTCATTTGGGGCATAGATCCCACTTCACCTTGGGGAAGAACAGGGGTGGGCCTCAGAATCCGAAAGCTGGAATATCAGAGTTTAGTGATCATCTAGGAAGGAAACTAAGTCCCAGAGATGGACTCTCCACCCAGGGTCACTGGGGACCAGTACCCAGATCTTCAGATGCCAGAGCCGTACAGGGCCACAGTCCACGGAGGGCTGTTTATCTATGCAGCCGGCCAAAGGCTGGGGGCAAGACAGGGGTTGTGCTGAGGGTCTCACCCAGTGTGGGGGTGTCTCCAGGTCCCGGAAGCTCTGGGGCCGAACCCGAGACATGCGTCTGTACTTGGCCATGTCCTCCCGCATCTGCAGGTGTGTTGGGTTTGCTACAAAGAAGGTGTGCGCTGCGGCTGCTGCCAGGTCCAGCTTCTTCAGCTGAGGAGGCGGAGGGATGCCCAGAGCCCTGACGTGGGGGTGTCAGACTTCTGCCCCATCGCTGGCCTCCCCACTCCAGATACATTCTGGGACAGCCCAAGAGCCTTATGGAAGACTGGTCCATCAGAACTGCCCACCTCCCAACCTGCAGAAACCCGGCGTTGGGTTTCTCAGGAGTCTGGCACCGAGAGAAAGGGGTCTGAAGACCTGCGAGGGGGTGGGACATGGGCCTCAGGGCCTCAGTTTGGGAGACCAGGTGGAAGTGATGGCTAAGTGAGGAGAGGAAGTGGGGGTGACCTGAGTGACCAGCAAAACCCGCAGGTCTCTAGGACCCTGAGCTGAGGTGTGTGTATCTGGCACCCCCCTCCCCAGCTACGTTGGCAATTGCCAGGGTGGCAGTAACAGCTGCTGTCCACTGGCGCCTCAGGGGCCCTCAGCCTTGCCTCCCTCTGCTCTTTCCTTTCCGAAGCTCCCTCCTGCCCCATGCGAAGGCTCTCACACGCACACGCGCTCCCCGTCCCCACCCATCCACTTCATTCCCAGGAAGAGGAGCACTCACCACCACGTAGGTCTCAGTAAAACCCCTTCCCCCCATCTTCGATCTACTCCCGCCCCGCCCATTCCAACTTTGCTCCGGCTCTCCCTCGGCTGTCCCTCTGCGATCTCAGCAGGTCCTTGCGGTAGTTAGGGCAGGACCTGCTCCAATGCACAGGCTCGCGGTCCGTCCCCACGGCCCCGCCGGGTCCCGGGCGCTAGCATTCCGCCCCTCCCGGCCAGCTCCGAGTGGGACAGCAGCACCCGCCGGTCCACTCCCCACCTGGTAGTAGGCCCTCTGCAGGTAGTTGTAGGGCTCCCGACGGCGGAAGGCGTCCCGAAGCGCGCTCCCCACGCGAAGCCGCGCCGCGCCCCCGGGGCCCAGCCTCCGCGCGGCGCACTGGGTCAGGCACTCGGCGCGGCGGAGCGCGGCACGGAGGAGCAGCGGCTCCCAGGACCCCTGCGCGGGTCCGGGCCCGGAGTCGGGCCGCGGGGCGCCAGGCAACACGGCGGGGAGCGCGGCACCGGGCTCGGCCGCACAGCTCGCCCGGCAGTCCCGCCGCGCGCGGCCCAGCGCCGCCTGGCTCCGCAGCGCCTCGCGCAGCAGCGCCACAGCGGGCGCCCAAGCCCCGGCCGCGTAGGCGCGCAGCCCGTCGGCGTAGAGCAAGTCTGGGGCCTGCGGGGGCGCCCCTGGGGACACCGGGGCCAGGCCGGGAGGCGCTGGGGACTCGGGGGACCCCGGGGGAGGCAGCAGCAGCAGTAGCAGCAGCAACCGGAGGAGCCGGAGCATGGTGTCGGCGCTGCCGGCCGGCCGCCGAAGGGAAATGGGGAGCCGAGAGGGAGGGGGGAAGGAGAGGGAGGGGAAGGAAGGAGAGATGGAGAGGAGGAGGGAGAGGGAGAGAAGGAATGAGGAAGGCCGAAGAGAGAACCGACCGTGGCAGAGGCCGGTGTGAGAGATGGAGAGAGAAGTCAGAGGGAGCCCCGGGGCTGAGCGGGGAAAGCCGTCTTTAAGACGTGGGACTAGTGAGTGTTGAGAAAGGGAAACTGGGGAGAGGAGGGCAAAAGGCGGGTACTGGAGCAGGCCTGGGAGGTGACTCTAGTCCGAGGCCTATGGTGGTGATGGGGCGGAGAACTACTGCGGCTGTGTTCCCCTCCACTCTTGGATCCAGGAGGCGCCTCCCACATACCCTCATCCACAGGCACACACCTCTGGAGAAAGAGCTTTAGAATGTAGCATGGAGGAGGGTAACTCCAGGCCTGGGACGCCAAGTCAGCCCCAAACTCTTTGCTGCCCAGAAAGTGAGCCCCTGGATAGATTTGGGGTTAGGAGAGTTGGGGCACTGGCAATAGAGCCATGCTCTCTCTAAATCGTCTCCACAAATCTGAACAAAGATCCTTCACATCCCAAACCAACAAACTCCAGTGTGTCCCCATGCCCGCCCCCCAGCTCAGTATGCACCTCCCAGCCCGTCTCTGAGCATGTCTGTGCCTTAAGGGGTGTGATCATTTCTCCAGGAGTCTTTCTCTGTCCTTCTGCTGCCCCTGCTCTATTTGTCCTCTAGGAGCCACTCCACCTGCTAAGTCTCTGATGGTGCACTTTGCCATCACAGTACACTGGACACTGAGGTTTCCATGGCAACACTTCAGACTTTAATAAATTTTGCTAAGGATGGCGGCAGGTGAGCAGGGCATCTGGTCACTTGGGTAGGAGAGAGCAGGGGCTCCAGAGCCCCAGATCCAGCACCCATCTCCCTGGAGACAGCTGTCACAGGCTCAGGGCCAGAATGAGATGTTGCTCACTCAGGCCCCCTCCTCTCAGTCCAGCAGGCCCATCTGGGCTCACAGGGTCAGCTGAGGGAATAGGGGGTTGCTGGGGCCCCAGGATCCTCCCCAAGCCCTTGCACTCCCCTCACCCCCAGTCAGGGAGCATCGTCTCCCTGTACTTAGCCCCAAAGGAAGTCCAATGGCTCTGCTATCAGGGGACCCAAGGGACAGTCGTCGGGGTGAGAGGCCCAGTGGCCTGGGCCGGCGAGGAGAGGGCCCTGGTGAGGCAGTCGGAGAAGGCAGAGGTGTCTCGTCAATGAAGGTGGTGATCTCCTCTCGGAAGAAGCCAGGACCCTGTGGGGGTCCCTCACCTGACCCCAGAACCCCACTCTCTAGGAATTGGCGAAGACCTTCAGCCTCCTCCTCATCCTCCTCATCCTCCAGCCTGTGTCTCTGTCCCAGGTACTCAGGAGGGCCCCCAAGAGCCCGGCTCTGGGCTGGGAGGACCCGGATGTCATCAGAGGATGACCACTTGTGCAGGAAGGAGCCTGGTGCCCGAGGGGTAGAGAAGATGTTGGTCTCATCATGGGACAGGCGGCGGGATAGAGGGACCTGGGAAGAGGAGCAGGTAACACCTGGAGGTGCTGTAGGGACAAAGGAGGTGGAGGCAGAACTAACCGTGGGACTCTGCAAGAGGGCTCCACCCTCTCAACCCTCTCCCGAACATTTGTTCCTGAGGGCAAACCCGGTCCTCAGAGGTCTGGAGGGGAGCCTCTCAAACCGTGCCTTTCTTTCACCCACCCTCGTGCTGCCTGGCTAGGGAGGACACTCCAGAGAAGCGGTAAGGGCACCAAGGCTAGGAGGTGTACCCCCAGCCCCGTACCTGTAAGTAGTGGACTCTCTCAAGAGGGGGAAAGAGCATGTGCCTTCCAGGCAGCAGCTTCACCTGGGAGGGGTCCCGGCCCCCTGGGCCTGTGGCCCCATTAGCATCAAAGCGAACTTTGCACACTCGGCCATCTGCATAGTCATCACAACCTCCATCTAGAAGAGAAAAGGGGCAGAGTGGTTACAGGTAGGGAATCCCTGCTCCCCCTTTTATAAGCCCCCAGAGACCCCTTCGGTTCCCATTAATCTGTAAGCTCCAAGAGGACAGCGAGTGTGGCTAGCATTTGCTGTTCAGTGCTGAATCCCTAGTGCTTCACACATATTAACATAGTTATTGAAACAATTACCTGCCCTCCCCCAAGAACTGTCCCTATAGCTGGGGTCTCTCTCAGGAAGCCCAGCTTCCCCTTAGTGCCACAGCCTTCCTTACGGTTGTGTTAGGACTCTGGACTGTTTCTCAGGCACTCTGCCTGGTGGGGGCCAGCGCTGGGCAGGGTGGGCTTCTGGAGGGGAGCCTAGGCCCAGAGGAGGAAGCCGGGAGTGGGCTGCAGGGTGCCTGCACAGGGAAAGGGGAGCGGGCTGGTGCCAGCTCTGTCCAGCAGGGGGCACTCCAGGGCAGCCCATCATCTCAGAGAAGGAGAGGTGGAAACAGGCAGAAAAGGCAACAATGTCCAGGAAACCAAAACCCAGTCCCTCCTCTGACCGTCATCGCCATCCTCCTCGGACATGATGGCCACGCACTGTTCCCACACTGTGCGCACGTCGGCACGGTAGCGCTCGCAGGACCAGATGAAGGAGGGCAGCAGCAGCGTCTGTGCCATGGAGCACCACAGCACAGCCAGCACCATCCAGGGGGGCGCAGAGTCCGACTTGAGGGAGAAGAAGCTCACCACCTGGCAAGGATGGAATAGGCTGGGTCAGGGTCCAGACAGCCTAGTGCAGTTGGTGAGCCAGGAATCAGGAAGGGACGCCTGATCCCTGTGACTGGGACAGAGGCAAAGTGGGAGGTGGAGGCGGGGCGAGCAGAGGGAAGGGATTGACTCACAAGAAAGTCAGGAGAGCGCTGGGGGCAAAGTCCTGGGGTCAGGAGAAAGAGGAACAGAGGCGGAGCAGGAAACTTGAAGACAGAGAGAAACCCAGGAGTAGGGACTAGATGGGGCGGGCCCTGTGGGGTTTCTACCCAAGAGTGCTCAGAGACCACGCAGTCTCCAGCGGGAACGAGGGGATGGAGAATGGAGCTCAGCAGCTGGGGGACAGGTCTAGGGGGCGACGCGGATGAGCTGCAGGATGGATGAGGGTGCTGCAGGACAGGTAGTGGGAATGAAGGGCAATGGTGGAGCTGGGGGAGATGGGACAGTGGGACTAGAGGATGGGTGACAGAGCTGGGGGCTCACAAATGCAGTGGGGGACGGGTAGAGGAGAGGTAGGTGGATGATGGAACCGGAGGACAGATGATGGAGCTGCCGCATGGCTGATGGAGCTGGAGGTCAGGTGATGATGCCGGGGCCTGGATATTGGGGAGAATAGGTGAGGGGACCCTGATCTCACCAAGATGGGCACCCCTGTGAGCGAGTCATAGAGAAAGACGATGGCGCTGACCAAGTTGGTGACCTGCAGGGACGTCTTGGCAGACTCGGAGCCATCCAGTGAGGACCGCCGCTTCCCTCGGGCATCCTCCACCACAATGGCTGGCACCTCAAAAGCTGGTCGGGTACCCAAGCCCCCTGGCCCACCCCCCTTACTCCCCCCAGCTCCCCCCGCTCTCCGGGCCTGCCGAGCCCTCCTGGGCCGGGCCCACAGCGTCTGGTAGAAGGTGATGGCCACACAGACCAGCCCCATGACGATGCCCCCAAGTAGCAAGAGGCTGAAGCAGACGCCAAAGCCGAGGCCGATCTTGGAGACTATGAACTGGCAGCCACGGGCGTAGTAGCGCTCGCCGTTGTTGTGCCAGCCAATGGAGGGCAGCGTGGACAGGATGAAGCTGACCATCCAGATGCCCATGACAGCATGCAGCGCCTGCTTCTTGGCATTGCTGAGGCGGTAGTTGACGGGCCAGCGCACCATCCACATGCGGTGGTAGGAGAGCGAGGCGACTGTAAAGCAGGTGGCCAGGGCCAGTGTGTAGTAGGTGGACACAAAGACCTTGCAGATGCTTTCGTTCCAGTCATAGTCGGAGGAAGCCTGCCGCCGCAGCTGCACCACGGCGAAGGTGGTGAGGGGCACGGCCGCCATGAGGATGTGCGTGCCAGCCAGGAAGCAGAGCAACAGCTCCAGGGGCTTGTGCTTCTGCTGCTTGGCCGAGATGCTGAGGATGATCCAGGCGTTGGCCAGCAGCGCCAGGAGCCCGCAGGCCAGCCAGGACAATGCACTGGAGCGAAGGGAGGCCTCCTCCGCCCCCACCCCGCCCCGAGCCATCCTATCTTCAGCCCCCCACCCCCCTTGAATTCCTGGGGGCGGGGGCTAGGTCTCACCCAGGAGCCCCACTCACACGCACCCCCATGGTGCCCACAGTCTCTGCCCTGCAAAGAGGCAGGCTGCCCCCAGGCCCACGCTGCTGCTCAGCATTGCATGACTGGCCCCGCTGAGGGCAGATGTGGAGGGTCAGCAGAGGCAGTCCTCAGCCTTCATGGTGGGTGGGGCCTTCCTTAAGTACCCCTGCAGTGGATGGCAGAGGCAAGCTGGCTGCTTTCCCAGCTATGAGGCTGGCTGGAGGGCTCTGGTCCCCACGCTGGGACTTCCAGGTCTCTTTTTCCTCTGGTTCTTGGCCAGTCAGGAATCTTCTGGATGCCCCAGGGATTTCGAGGTGGGGCTCAGCCCTCTGGCCCAGCTGCAAGGGAAAGATGAGATGTGGGAGGAGGAGGGCAAAGGTAGGGCCTAGGCTGGTCTCCAAATGGCTTCTTGTGCCCCCTTCTCTTGAAACTATAGAAATGACTGATTATTAGGGGCCAGGGGGTCGTTCAGAACTTTCCTCTGCCTTAAATCAGATCCCCAGACACCCCGCACAGATAAGAAAGAGCTCCTGCTCTTCCAGACCTCTAGGAAAGAAGGTATTCTTACCTCCCTGTCTCCTTTAGCCCTTTCTCCTCCCTCCGGAACTCCCAGGTTTCTCCTTAGAATGTCCCCTGCTCAGTACTGCTCCACCCTGTCTTCCTGTCCCTAAATGTCTTTCAGAGCTACTGATGCCAAACTCATGACTTGTTTCTTTTTGAGGGTTACAGTAAACTGGGATATGGTAGTACAGCCCCCGCCCCTACCTGCCCGTCTCCTGGATCCAGTGGTGTTGGAGCTCAGCCCGGTTCCCCCAAGCCTGCCCAGATCTGGGAAAATGGGAGAAAGGAGGCTGGGACCGAAGGGTGGGGGGGCTAGGGAATCTGAAGGCGGGGAAACCGCTGACATCAGAAACATCCAGAAATGGAAAGAGGGGGAACTAGGGAGAAGGAGGAGAGTTTGAGCAGAAGAGAAAGAGGGGGCAAAGTGGTAGTATCTGAAAATAGAAGGAAAAGCTCAGAACCCCCTGGAGAGGCTTTGGAGGGAGGAGGGGTTGGAGGAGGTAGGGAGCAGGGAATAGGGAGGCCAGGAGAAAAGCCAAATGCTCACTAAGGGGCTGACTCCCACTGGGAGACCTTGATTCTTTCCTCCCCTGGCCCAGAGCCTCAGTTTCCCTCTGATGGGAGGAAGGACAGTCCTCGTTTCAGTGATGCTGAGCTCCAGTGAGCCCTGGGGAGGGGGTTAAGAGGAAATCTGTGAAACCTTGAACAGAGTGGAGGCTGCAAAGAGGGGCATAATGGCTTTAGGATAAATTGGGCAAAGATGAGGCACCGCAGGGAGAGGGGTGGAAGAACCTCAGACCCTTGCCTTCCCCAAGAGGTCCTAGTCCACCCCCACTTTTGTCTTCCCTCCAGAGCCCAGTGCACCTTAGTTGCCATGGCAATGGCCAGCCAGAGGGAGGTGGAGGGAATTGGTCAGAAGCACCCCCCACTACCTTCCCCTGCAGCTTTGGACCCCTCCCCACCCACCTCCACCCAAGACCAGCTGGTGGGCTGAGGAAGAGATGGGGAGTCAGAGAGAGGGAGGGGGGCAGGAAGGATGTGAAGGACAGAGAGGAGGTGAAGGACAGAGAGGGATCAGAGGAACGTGAGAGGGGGACCTGGGGGGGCTCCGTGGCCTACAGGGTCCGTCGCCCTTCGGGGTGAAGGTGTAAGGTCGGGAGGCTCCTCCCTCCTGCCCCCCACCGGCTTCTCCAGGGCAGAAACAGCAGGTGGCTGGGGAGGAGGGGCGGCCGGAGGGGAGAGGAGGCAGCAGGGGGGAGAGGGGAGGCCACAAGGGGACGGGGCAGGGGTCGTCTTACCTCAGGCTGTGCCTGGCACTGCCATGGAGACCGCACTCCGGACGCCGCTCTCTGGCTCCCGCCGCCGCCGCCGCTCGGGCTCGCCCGCCCTCCTCCCTCCCTCTCCCCCCGGGCCTCCCTCCTCCCCCGCAGTCCCGGCCTCCGGCTCCGCCCGGCTCCCTCGGTCTCTGCCCGGCTCGGTCAGTCCGCGCCCCTCTCTCCCGGGCTCATCCAGCCTGCGAGCTGGGGTTGGGGGACTGAAGGACAGCTTTGGGGCGTGGGGGGACGAGTGTAGGGCGGGGAACTGGACGGTGGTGACTTGGAGGAGGAGGGGCAAGGAAGGCGCCGAGAGGGAGGGGGCGAGGAGGCTGGTGGGGAACGGGCTTCATTGGTGAAATGGCTCGTGTCCTGCCCCCACCGCATCCCGGTTTTCAACACGAACACAAGCTCCAGGAGGCAGCTGGTGTTGTTTGGTACCGAGGAGCTAGCTGTTGGGGAGGAGGAAGCGTGTGTCACTGTGTGTATCGGAGTGAGCGCTGTGCCTTGGGTGTAGCTCTGAGGGCCACTGCAGGCAGCGCGCTGATGAGGGGGCTTGGGATGCCAGCGGGGCTGCTAGTGGAGTTGGGACGGGTGTGCAGGGATCTAAAAGGATGTGGGTGCATGCGCCAGCACACACACACACACTGCTCCCTCTTCCTGGAACACGAACACACTTATGTTGGGGATCACACACTTTGCACACACATTACACAGTTTCTCATAGTCCTCCCCACTGCAGACATATACACTAGGAGAGCACACACCTCTCCTACAGTGTCGCCTTCCCGGTATGTCACACAGTGAGGTACAAAGTCTTAGCCTCACACTCACAGGGCCCACACAGCGCCCTTTGGGGTGTCCGGGTGGGCAATCAGCCTCCAGGGAAGTTTTCCCTCCCCAGAGAAACTTCATCTCCTTCCTGGGACAGGCCTCCCGACCCCTCCTTTGGATCTGACCCTAGACCTCAAAGACCAGAAGATTCTGGTCTCCAGAGAAGGCTCCACACCTCTCTCTCTTTCTCACACTCACACACACACACACACACACACACACACACACACACACACACAAATGAAGAGCATCTTCTTTATAGTAAGTTTATTGTATCTTTCTTTCAGCTCAGGGAAGCAGAGGTGGGGACTGGGCAGAATTGCAAAGTGAGCAAGGGGGGGGGCCTTGCAGCATTGGGTGGTCTTTCTGGAAGAGGCAAGCTGGGAAAAAAGCGGGAGAAAAAGGGAAAATCGGTTTGGGACTGAGGGAGGTGGTAAGAAAGGGAAGGGAGAGAGAGGCAGAGGAGGCTGGGGGGTACTGAGAGAAACGGTAGAAGACTTGTAACCCTGACTGCCCTGTGTCCCTAGTGGTTTGGAGGAGGGTACAGGCCAGGGGCACTGAGTCCCAGCTATCACAGGGGTCTCTCACAGTCTTAGCCTAGCTCCCCACCTCGTCCAGCAAAGACACTTCCAGAAGGTTCTGCATAGGGTGAGTGGCTGGTCACTGGGCATTCTCTCCTGCAGGGCCTCTGCTCTCAGCCTGTGCTCTGATTAGGAGAACTGAGAGCTTTGTACTCTGGTAACAGGATTCTGCCACCAGCAGGTGATGAAAGAGGGGTTTTAGGCAGGGAGGCCTTCTTCCATGCGTGAGTTCTCTGACACAGGCCCTCCCTGTGGGTGGGGCGCTCCTGTGAAGCCAAAGGTGCATACTGGGTCCTGTGAGGAGCCACCGTGGAGATCTGTGTGGTATTTGTGTCTGCACTCAAGAGGCAGCAGTGGAACTAGGGGCTGAGAGACAGGGTTGGCCCTGACTCAGCGCTTGCTAGCCACACGACCCTGGGAAGCAGTCATCCAGCCCTCTCAGCTCCCTTTCTGCCTGTCGCCTGCAGGTGATAATCTTGGTTCTGTCATTGCCGGCCTTGTAGGATTTTTGTAAGGTTTGAATAGACAGAGGATAGGAAACGGGTTTATATACTGAGATATGCTGCTTGGGTGATAAGGAATCGTGTCTGTGACAAGTGTGTGGCTGTGTGCACAGGGTGTGTCAGGAGGCCCCTTTGTGCAAGGTCAGGACGTGAGGCTGCAGCCCTGCCAAGTCAGGCTGAGGAGCAGGCAGGATCGGCTAGCTGGGCTGGCAGTCAGGAAGAGCCTATGGATCTGCCCGCTTCCTTGACCCGCCGTGTGATCTTGGGCAGGTTCCTGCCCTCTTTGCTCACAGTGTCCTCTCCTGTGAAAGGATAGTCCCGTGCTCCATGCTTCCAGACACCCAGCCTAGCCCTCCATGCCAGGCGGGGCTGGCACTGCGCCCTCCCCTGGGATCCGAGTGGGCAGTGGGGGAGAGGGTCAAAGACAAATAATCAGAGAAGGGCCAGGGCTTGGACGCGAAGGAAATTAGAAAGGAATCGTAGGATTAAGACTCTGGAGCAAGATTCAGCCAGTGGGGCCGGGGCCTCACCCAGGGTTGGGAACAGAAGGGGAGAAACAATGGTGAATTATAGAGGGGGAGCAGGAGGCCAGAGGCCTGGGATCTGCTACATTCATCTTGTCCGCAGGCCCTGAGCCTGACAGGAAAACACAGGGCAGACAGCTGGGGAGGCTGCAAGTGGGCAGCCCCTCTGGCCTCGTGCCTCAAATGAGGTTACGTGTCTTCTGGAACCGGCTGGAGGAACAAAATATAAGGGGAGCAAGTCCACCCACTGCAACTCCTGTGTGTTCCAGACCTCTGTGGCTTTTCTCTGCCAGTGCAGTGCCAGCCTCTGGGCCACGGCTGCAGTGCCCTCCAGGAGACCCCTACCTGCTGCCCCTTCCCCTCGCCCCATCCCCTCCCTCTCTCCCTCCTCCCCCTCCCCTCTCTCTTGTCAACTCCTTCCCCTCCTCCCCTTTCCTCCCCTCCATCCCCCTCCCTCCCCTTCCCTTTCTCCCCTCTCCTACCCCCTCCACCCAGATCCTTACTGGGGACACTGGCAGGTCTTCTTCTCACTGAGGAGTCTCCTGATCTGAGACTTCCGCTGTGCCTGGCGCTGTCCAGGGACAAGGAGGGGAGTCATGAGGGTCCCAGGCCTCCAGAAGGGAGGTGCCCCGTGGAGGGGGGAGTGGGGGCAGCTGGGAGAGGAGAAGCAGTTACTGTGGCTAAGGCCATCTGTCCTGGAGTGAACTCTCTGCTCCTTCCTATCTCTCCCTCCGTGTGAGGTCTAGATAGGGCAGCAGGGCACTCGGGGTGGGCAGAGGGAGCTGGACCACAAGCGGCCCCACATACAGGATGCCCCGGTACAGGACTCAGGTGCTTGAGGGCCCTGGGGACCAGGTGGTGGGGTCTGGGCAGGCTCACTCACCCTTCGGTGCCTGACGCAGTAGAAGATGCCGAGCCCGATGGAAATCAGGCCTGCGGAGCCGCCCAGCACAATCGGGAGCATTGGCTGCACCTGGGGGAACCGTGCAGGCAAAACTGCAAGAGAGAGAGGGGTGCTTGGCACACTGCCCTCCATTGGGAGCACAGGGCCCACTGCAGCGGTCTGATCCCAGGGCTGGGGGGGGCATGGTACACAGGGCTCTCAAAGGCCGCCAGGGCTTGAGGGGGGCAGAGCTGGGGAAGGGGTTTTGTGTTTTAGAGACTCCAGGGCACTCTGGAGAGCTAGGAGCAGTGGTCCACCTTCCAGACCCTGGGCCCCTTGTGAGTGTGTATGGACGGACGTGTGTGTGTGTGCGTGTGTGTGTGCGTGTGCGCGCGCGTGAGAGAGACTGGCTTCGGAGTAGAGCCAGCGAGGGCGCCCTTGGCCAGCTGCACCCTGTTCCTTAGGGAGGCGGGAACTTATAGGACTGCACACGGGAGGCTAGAGCCCGGAACCATGCCCCATCTCACCTTTTCACCTCTGCGCCTCCGTGCCACCATGCCCATAGCCCCTCCATCTCAGAGGTTGGGAGGCTGGGACCCTAGGTGGTCTCTGCCAACCATGGGAAGGTCCCACAGCGAGGAGGCAGAGGCTTGGGTTTAGGCCATGGAACCTGGATCCTTACCCTGCTGCTTGGATTCCAACAGGACCTGCTCCGCGTCACTCAGTAGACACTGCCACATCCCTTCCTCAGGGTCCAGCACCCACACGGCCTTCTCCTGCTTTGAGACCTTTGCCTCCTTGTTCTCCTTCTTCAAGCTCAGAACCAGCTTAGGGGAGGTGGGTCCCAGCACCTCACAGGTCAAATTATTCTGGAGCTGAGTCACTGCAGGGGAACAGGAGGCTGACACTGGGAGCCTGGGCCTCCAGGTCCCCAGCACCCTCAAGCACTCCATCAAAATGATACTCTAGGCCTGGCGGTGGCTCACGCCTGTAATTCCTAATCCTAGCACTTTGGGAGGCTGAGGTGGGAGGATCAATGATGACCGGAGTTCAACACCAGCCTGAGCAAGAGTAAGACCCTGTCTCTACAAAAACAGAAAAATGATCCAGGCATGGTGGTGCGGACCTGTAGTCCCAGGTACTTGGGAGGCTTGAGCCCAGGAGTTTGAGGTTGCAGTGAGCTATGATGACACCGCTGCACTCTAGCCTGGGTGACAGAGTTAGACTCTGTCACAAGAAAAAAAAACAAACACAAAATGACACTCTACATGGATGGCCTTCTTTTAGCCTCCAGGGCACGCTTTCATGCAATCATAAGAGAGAAAACACAGCTTTTGGTGTCCAGCGGTCTTGGATTTGACTCCCAGCTCTACTGCTTACTAGCTATGTGTCCCTGGGCAAGTTCCTTAACCATCCATGCCCTGGACAATAATTAAATGCACAAACACATGTAAAGTGTTTGAATGGGGCCTGGCATGTGCTAAGCATCAGGTGTTAGCCGTTATTATTTGTGGAGTTGTTATGATGATAAGGAGCTGAGGAAGCGTAGAACTCAGCAGAGTTTGACATTATCATCATTACTGGCGAGCAAAGAGCAGATTTTGTTATCCTTATCAGGCAGGTGAGAAAGCAGGCCCGCGGTGGGTAGGGGCTTCGCCAGGACCACAGAGAGTTGGGCACAGGCAGAACTAGAACCCTGGTTCCTAGCCCAGGTGCTTTGGGGAGTCTCAGTGGAGCAGCCCCAGGCTGGCTTACGGATGAATCAGTTCAAAACCAGCGCCAAACCCAGATGGCCCTCAATCACTTCAACCCGCAGCCAGGGCCCCGGCATCCCCCCAGCGGCCTGGCCTCTCCGCCTCCGTCCCCTGCCCTGCCCCCTCAGCCTAGCCCCTCACCTCTCATCACCACCAGCTTCACTTCCTGGTGCAGCTGTCCCTCGGCAAGAACCAGGGTCAGGTTTCCAGAACCAGCATACCGGGGCAGGGCCTGGGGCAGGGTGATCCGGAGCGGGAACGTCTCACCCATCTGGAGCTTGGGGTCCTGGGTCACCCCTTGCAAAGTCACCTTCTTGTTCTTCAAGGAGAAGGTGATCCAGGACTTGGGGGAGGAAGCCCTCTCCGCCTGCCAGCGCAGCTCGCCATCCAGGTTTTCCTCTTCGAAGGTGAGTGGGAAGGAGAACTCCGCCTGCTCCCCCTCTTTCTTGTAGATGGTGCTCGGGGCCTTCTGGAACGCTGGAGGTGGGAAGAGAGAGACCCTGGGTGAGAAGGAGTTAAGAAGATGAGGGCGTACAGGGGTGTAGGCTTGTGGCGGGGGCAGCAAAGAGATGGAAAGGGGTAAGTCCAAACTTAGTCCTAGCTTGTCACTTCAGGTACTTAAACTCCTTCTACCTCTCCGGTCTTCCCTCCATCTCTCCACCAAGCATATCCCAGGCAGCCCACCTCCCTCCTCCAGAAACCTTCACAGAACAGCCCAGCCACAGGGCAGGGGTGGGGGGTTGGGGGACCTCCCCCACCTCAAGGTCCCCGGGGTGCAGGAGCCACTTGGCCTCTACTCCTTGGAGGCGTCATTTCTCACCCTTCACAAAATAAGAGCCAACACTACAACAGGGCTTTCTGTGCACCAGGCACTGTTCTAAGTGTGTTACACACGTCAGTTCGCACCTACACGGTAGGTACTATCGCAATTAGCATCATCCTCATCTTACAGATGCAAAAACCAAGCACAGAGAGGTTCAGTAACTTGCCCAAGGCCACATGGTTGTGGCAAAGCCAGGATTTCACAGGCCAAGCACCAAACTAGCACATAGGCACCCGGAGGACAGGATCTGGGGTGGGACCTTGGTCTCCCCACAGTGCCTCGCTCAGGGCTATAGAGGTACAGTGCTGAATTTCCTCAGATCTGGCTTGCTGGTATTAGTGTCCCTGAGTAAGTGGATTTGCCGCCTGGGTGAGTTGGGGAGTGAGACAGCAAAGAAAATAGACACCCTTGCCACTCCTCCTTGGGGGCCTTCCCCAGAGGTCTCTGGGCCTCACACATCCTTCCTTACCCTTCCCAACCCTCCCTGTGGCCATGTCCACCATGCTGAGGATGAGGGGGCCCAGTGTATCCCTCAGGACAGACCTCAGCTCTGGGGGTCCAGATCGAGCCTCCCCACCCCCCAGCACCAGACCCAGAGCAGGGCAGTGAGAGAGAAGAGGGGCTGTCAGCCCTGAGGCAGGAAGGAGGCTACAGAGGCAGGGGCCCCTCTTACCCAGCACTGAGATGTGTATTTTGAATGCCAGTGTCTGCCGGTCCTGGGAGACGGTGCATGTCCAGGTGCCGCTGTCCTGGAGTCCCAGCTGGGATACTGAGAGGACACTGACCCCATTTATGTTTTTATTCCTTGGACTCTTACATTGCACTGAGGGGCTACTACCACGGGGGCTCTCCAAAGTCAGGGTCAGGCTCTGCCCATGCAGCACGCGGGTGCCCGAGTTGGCAGTCACTGTGGAGGAAACAGGCCACCTGTGTCGCACACACACCATCCCCACAGAGGAGAGAAAAGGACAAGAAACCAAGAGTGTCTCTGCATTGTTCCCTGAACCAACACTGCCTTTCCTGCCAGCTCCCAGCTGCCACCCCAGCCAAGGCAGGGTCACCCTCTTTCCTCCTCCACTCTGTCCTTTCCCTCCTCTCCCCCATTCCCTCCTTCCCTAGGGTCTCTTTCTCCTTCCTCTGGTTCCTTCCCTTTTCTTTCCCTCTCTCTAGCCTCTTCCTTCCTCCCCTGCCTGACCCAAGGCCCAGGAGGGTTTGAGGGAACTCATGGCCAGTCAGTCCCTCTCTGGGCTGCGGAAGTGTCCCCAGCTCAGGCAGGTTCGGGGGCGGGGTGGGAGGGGGGGCAGGAGCTGGGCTGGAGGCGTGCTCATTCTGGCAGGCCCCACTCACATCCGAACACCAGCAGTTCCACCTCCTTCTTGTCCTCCACTTCACAGATGTAAGTCCCTGAGTCTTGCATCTCGAGATTCTTGATGATCAGGGGAAAGGATCCTTGGTCCCACAGGTTTTTTTTTGATTCGACGCGATTTTTCATCATGGAGGGACCTGGGAGTAGAAGCCATATGGGGGAGGTCGAGGTACCCGGGAGAGAAGGCGCCCCTGGCAGGAGCATGTGCGTAACTCTTCTGACCTGAGCTGTTAATTTCCTGCAGAATCTGCCCTTTGTCCTCATCAGAGAGCCCCAGGCTGGCAAGGAGATCCCACGATAGCTATTGACCTGTATGGGACAATATCGCTTTGATCCAAAATAAAATAACATCCTTAGTTGCAGAGCAGCAACTCCTACATGGCGAACACTTACATGCATCGTCTCAAGTAATCTCCATAGTGATTCTGAGAAACAGCTACTGTTTTGCTTATGTCACAGAGAAGGAAACTGAGACTCAGGGACATTAATTGCCCAAACGCTTACACGTTGTTGGTAGGAGTAGAAACCAGTACAACTTCTTTGGGGGGCAATTTGTAATATCTATCAGAATTGCAAATGCACATACAAAGCTAAATGTCCACCAAAAAAGGTAGGTTAAATAAATTACAGTTCACTCATTCAGCAGATTGCCCTGCAGCCATAAGAATAAGAAAGCTCTTTATATACTGATATAGAACGGTATCTAAAAAAACATCACTAACTGAAGAAAGCAAGATATTAAACTATCTACTATTTGTTTAAAAAGGGAGAGGAAAAATACATGCCTTCTATATTAAAAAAGTGTTTCTGGAAGTAAACATAAGAAAATGATAACCTCGGCTGCCTCTGGGGAGAGGAAGTGAGTACACAGGAAGCATGTGCAGGAGGAAGACTTTTCACTGTGTGTCTTTTCTCCCTTTAGAATTTTGACTCCACTGAGCGGTGGCGCTAGGGCTAAAACCTAGGCCCGCTGGGTGCACTAGGTAATGCTATCTCTGGCAAGTTCCTCTGGCATGGATATGTGGCCTGCCCTGCTCTCTTCTTTTAGTATCTAACAGCCATCGCCACAAGGAAGTTCTCTTCAGAGAGCCATTTTCTGGGTGCAGCGGCAGCTTCAGAATCCCCGCGGAGGAGGGCGCTAGGGGCTGAGTTCACAAACACAGAGGCTTTTTTTTTTTTTTTTTAGAATGTGTATTTGGAGGGATGGGGCAAAGGTAGCCACAGGTGGCCTACGCCTCTGGGCGCCTGCCCTGGTGCAGGGGGCTGGACGCCACGTCGGCCACGCTCTCCCTTCTCTCCTCTTCCAGGCGCAGAGTCCGCTTCCCCGCTGCAGGCTCCCCCGTCCAGCCTGGCCGGCAGCCGGCACTGGGCACACACCTGCTCTCGGGGGGGTTTCCCCCCCTCCCCCCGCACGCGCGCAATCTCCCCTTTTATTTGTCCCTTAAGTAGTTCCTACCCTGCTTTCGGTTTCCCTTGGCTCTCCGCACTGGTTTAGCTCCCCAGTTTTTTCTGAAATCCCACTGCATTCCTTCCAGAATTCCTTTACCGAACTTCCTGAAAGAGTGGCCTACTCTGGCTTTGCCTCCTTTTCCACCTCCTTTGATTCTCTCCTCCGTGTCTAAGTACCATTCTTTTTCCTTCACCCTGGACTCTTGCTCTGACTTCTAGATGTAGGCGTTGCCCCAGACGGTGTCCGGGTCTCTCCCCATTTCCACAGACACTCTAAATCCCTCGGTTCTGCCCGGCTTCCAGTGGCCCAGAGCTCAGTCTATCTGCATATCCTGCCGTCGCCCCAAACGCAACTGGTTCCAAATGAATGCATGGCCTCCTCCTGAAATAACTCTGCCTCCTTGCTTCTCTTTTTCTCTTAGGAAGAAAACCGTGGGCCACTTGTCCCTGCTGTCTCATCCTTTGGAAAAGCAATGGCAAGACAGTGTGAAAGGTCTAAGCATGTGGGTGAGTCTAGGACAAATTCGGGGTGACCAGTGTAAAACAAAGCCTTAAAAGAAATTATAGGCCATGGACGAGAGGAGAGGGAGGCAGCAAGGGCCTTCCGGGAATGGGAGAAAACGCCAGGAGGGCAGCACAGGCAAGCAGCAGGGACCGCGGGCCGCAGGAGGTTTCTGGCTGGGCAGCTGTGAGCAGTGGTGCTGAGAGGGTAAGTGTCGGGCAGAAGCTTCTAGGTTTAATCCAGTAGGCTAGGGAGGGGGTGTGCAAAGCATTGCTTTGTGGAAGTCAGCGCTGCCGCAGCAGGAAGAGAAATCCAAGCAGGGGACACTGGTTGCACAGAGAATCACCAGGAAGCTTACCGTAATCCCGGTGGGAGGCACGTGGGCCTCGCCTGTGAAGGTGGCATTCCCATGGGAACAGAGAAGAGGACGAAACCAAAACAGTTTCAAAGAAAGCAATGGGCACAGTTGGTGACTGATGGGAAACCAGGGACTGACAGAGAAAAAAAATCTGACTCTGTGGTTCAGAAATTGGGGCTACCAGGAGAGTGATACTGCCATTGTCAAGGTCAGGAAGTTGGAAGGGGAGCGTTCGAGAGGAAGAGCAGATCCTTAGAGACAGAACAAAAGCATCCACACAAAGACTTAAGAATTTTTAGAAAGTAGCACATTGTTTTAATCTCTCAGGCGATCAAAGCCATGCAAATTAAAACAATGATGTATTTTTCAACTATAAAATTAGCAAAAAGAAAGTTTTAAATAATGCCCCTCAGTGCTGGCAAGGTGTGCTCACGAGAGAGACACACAGTGACATTACCTGGAGTTGGCGTGCACAGACAGAATCTCTGTGGGAGCAATCTTGCAGTATGTACCAGCTATTTCTGAAAGGCCATATCCTTAATTTCATTTCTAGAACTTTATCCTTAAAACAATAATTAAAAAATGCATACCAATATTTACATACAAAAATAATAGTGTTGCTAATAGGGTACGATGTTAGACAACGGATAATGGCTATTAGAGGACATTAATTTGATGGAATATTAGGTTGGCACCAAAAACGATATTTACAAATAATATTTAATGAAATGGAAAATACTAGTAATATATATTTTAAAAGTTGTTTTAAGATAATCTTTATTTTTTATGTTAGTCATTGGAACTACAAAAATTACACAGACTCAACACTTTCCTCTTCCCTTCTAATACTACTATACATACATATATATATATATATTTTTTTAATTTAGAGAAAGGGTGTTGCCCAGTCACCCAGGCTGGAGTGCAGTGGTGTGATCACAGCTCACTGCAACCTCCAACTCCTGGCCTCAAGCGATCCATCCACCTCAGCCTCCCAAAGTGCTGGGCTTACAGGTGTGGGTCGCTGCACCCAGCTACTATAAACGGTTTGATGTGTCTTCCTTGATGCTTTTTTCTTGCTCCTTTATCCGAAGTAAAGGAAATCATTACATTGAACAGGGATCTGCACCCTCATGTTTACTGCAGCACTGTTCACAATAGCCAAGATGTGGAACCGACCTAGGTGTCCAGCAACTGATGAATGGATAAAGAAAATGTGGGGCCAGGCCCAGTGGCCCACACCTGTATTCCTAACAATGTGGGAGACTGAAGCAGAAGGATTGCTTGAGGACAGGAGTTCAAGACCAGCCTGGGCAACATAGAAAGACTTCATGTCTACAAAAAATTCTAAAAATTAGCTGGGCATGGTGGCACATGCCTTGTAGTCCCAGCTACTTGGGAGGCTGAGGCAGGAGGATTGCTTGAGCCCAGGAGATAGAGGCTACAGTTAACTATGATCACATCACTGCACTCTAGCCTGGGAGACAGAGTGAGACCCTATCTCGAAAGGAAAGGGAGGGAAAGGAAAGGTGGTATATATACACCATGGAATACTTTTTAGCCATTAAAAATGAAATCCTGTCATTTGTGGCAACGTGGACGGAACTGGAAGACATTATGTTAAGTGAAATAAACCAGGAACAGAAAATTAAACAGCACATGTTCTCGCTCATATGTGGAAGATAAAAATATTGATGTGATAGAAGTTAAAGGTAGAATAGAGGATACTAGAGGCTGGGAAAAGTAGGAAGAAGGGAGGGATAGGGAGAGATTTGTTAAAGGATACGAAATTGCACCTAGCTAGGAGGACTAGTTGTAGTGTTCTACGCCACTGAAGGATGACTACAGTTAACAATAATACAACAGGTAGTTTCTAATAGATAGATGGAGGATACTGAATGTTCCCAATATAAAGAAATGATAAATGTTTGGGATGATGGATATGCTAATTACACTGATCCGATCACCATACATTACATGTATTGAAACATCACTGAGTATCCCATGTATATGTCTAATTATTATTTGCCAATTTAAAAAAATAAAGATCAAGCTGACCTGGTTCACCAATTTCACCTTTTTGAATTTATCCTACAAAGACATTTGCACATGTGTCCAAAGATACAAGGTTATTTACTGCAGAATTTTTAGTGATAGCAAAAAATATGTAAGTAAATTTTTAAAAAGCCTAAATGTCCAATAATATTCAAATAAGTCATAGTATATAATTATACAAAGAAACTATGCAGTTACTGAAAAGAAACGAGGCAGTATATATATATTTTTTTCACGTATATATGAATATAGAACAGTCTTCAAAATATCTGTCTAATATCTGCCCGAAAGTCAAAAGAACAAGCTCCAGCCCTAACTCTGCCTCGTAGTGGGCACAAAACCTTGGGACAGGGACTTTCCCTCCCTGTGCTTCAGCTTCTGCACCAATGGAAGCAGAGGCCTGGCCTGGAGCCTTATCTTCCGGACTTCAACCATTCATAGAGTTCATCCGTGGTTTTAGCCAAATCTACCTGTCCTGTTTATTTAACATTTTTGGACGGATTCACTTTTTAAAATTAAATAAGTTTATTTTAAAAGGAAACTTTATATCACTATCATGAATAGATAGTCAGTATCACTTCAATAAAAGGAAAGCAACTGTAAAACAAACAAACCAAACACAAAGACAGCCACAAAAAAACTGAAAACAATATTATTCTAATTTTCTCTTAAAAGTAACAGTTGAACCCACTGATTAATCTTAATAGTACAAAAAGAGTGACAGTGCTTACGTGACTCCTGATATGATAAAACTAGAAGTAAAAAACATTACCTTTGGCCAAAGAAATGCTCTTAAGAGAAAACAAAACAAAACACCACCTACGACATGTTCTGACAAAAACTTGAATGTAAACTTAAGTCTCTATATCTAACCATCGATCTATAGGAGATTCAAAGGACAGTGGAACTTGTTAAATGACACCATGGGAATGCAGCCAGCTCCTAATCAGAACATGCAAAACTTAACAGGACGATCACCTGGTTTCTTCCACCAATCAACTACAAGAGGAATAAAAAAGGAGAGTAAAAGGATAAATTCAAAGAGATTTAAGTGACATATCGACCAAATACAACGCATGAATTTTCATCTGGATACTGATTCAAATAAACCAAATGTAAAAATAATATTATGAGACAACTGGGGAAATTTGAATAATGACTGGATGGTTATTGTATTAAAGGAATTACTATTATTATTTTTTTTTTTGAGACAGAGTCTCACTCTTTTGCCTGGGGTGAATGCCGTGGCGTCAGCCTAGCTCACAGCAACCTCAAACTCCTGGGCTCAAGCGATCCTACTGCCTCAGCCTCCCGA
>CAUYSK010031213.1:0-23411 GCA_963575035.1 Avahi laniger
ACAAAGAGTGCAATGTGCACCACGCAATGGGATGGACATATTTGAAACCTGGACTGAGGGGGGGAGGGGGGGCAAGGGCAACACACGTAACCTAAACATCTGTACCCTCATATTATGCTGAAATAAAAATAAAAAAAAAAAGAAGAGGGGCAAAGGAGGACAGCGTGATACCCAACAATGAACACAAGCCAGAGAAAGGGTCCAGAGACACTGCACTCAGCACCTCAGAGATTCTGGGGCTGAAGAAGCTATGAGGGACAGGGTCAGAGAATGAGTGAGAATAAAGTTGCTTTTAAAGCCTTACAAACCTGTGTCCAATGGCTAAAAGAAGTAGACATTTCCAGATACCTACTCTTAAGTCCTTAACAGACCTTAGATCAAAGCTTTCTGCAACACAGGATCTAAATAATATTCTGGCAGTGTACAGACAGAGGTGGAGGAACAAGAAACAACAGGAAAGAGGCTTTAAGAGGAATGAACACAAGTTAATTTTACACAAATGTTAATATAATATTTAAAATACTTTTTTCTCTCATCCCTTCCAAGTTCTTTTCACATAGCTTGCTTTCCATGGGAAAACCTAGGCACTCATGTTCAGTTTAAAGGGGATGGGATCACAGTCATATCAAGAAAAATTCCAAGTATTGTGTAAACTTTGATATTTCTTAGCTATAACATGCTTCCTAGATCACAGCCCTAACCTGAAGACGAAGAGCTAGAATAACTGAATTATGCAACCATTCATCTTTTTTCACATCAGTTGGACTCCTGACGCTAAAGGCACTGTAGTCTCCACAGTGAAGACTACACTGGGAAGGTGATACCCATCCTGTTCTTGAGTGTAGGAAGACTTGCTTGGAGGAATCAGATACACAACAGCTTAGTAAAGACTCCAGCAGGAAAGGTGTTCCTTCCTGGTTATTTCAACAATTAGAATTTCCAAGGTTGGCACTTGAATGGTCACTTCCCAGTAGGGAGGGACTGCCAATCCATGACTTCAACTGATGCCACCAGCAGATGTCTGTTCCTTGGATGATGCTCCTGTGTCAGCATGGGCCCCAGTGTGGCAGAAAACTCTCCCTTGGATGCCAAGAGCAGTGATGTAGCTGCTTAAACTTTTACACTTTATCAATAAGAAGGCAGGAAAAAAAAAGAAAATCAACAGAGATTTCTTACCAATCTAAACAATTTGGCTTACAGAATTTATAGATTTTACTCTATCAGAGTATTACAACATCAGACCTTGTTCTGTAGAACTAGCAGCCGGATCAGCAGATTTACCCTTCAATTCTAGTTGTTTTTTTTTCCTGTACGATACAATCAATAACATAATCATCTGACATAATCTGACAGGTGAATTTATTTTTAAAGCAAATCATCTGAAAATGGTGAAAAGACTTCAAGTTCCTTAAGGGAAACATGTTGTAAAATTTCCATGGTGGTAATTTCATTAACACAGTGAGAGTTTTGAAGCTCCATGTAAAATGAGATTTAAAAATCAGAGTATAAATTACAGTTAAAGTACACCTACTTCATCATACATATTGGAGCATACTGTTTAAAAGAAATATATTTTAATGATGTTTTATACAGTCAACATCTAGGGGAAAATATAAAAAACAATTTCAGAGAAATTAGTGATACAAGCCAACTAAATGTAAGGTAATTCTTAAAATCATTACTTAATTGTAAACTTTTTTTTTTTTTTTGAGACAGAGTCTCAGTTTGTCACCCTAGCTAGAGTGCAGTGGCATCATCATAGCTGACTGCAACCTCAAACTCCTGGGCTCAAGCAATCCTACTGCCTCAGCCTCCAAAGTAGCTGGGACTACAGGCATGTGTCACCACATCCAGCTAATTTTTCTACTTTTTGTAGAGATGGGGTCTCACTCAGGCTGATCTTAAACTCCTGACCTCAAATGATCCTTCCTCCAGCCTTGGCCTCTCAAAGTGCTAGAATTATAGGTATGAGCCACTGTGCCTAGCCAGGTTCTTTTTAATTCTAAGAGAAATACTTTGCTCACCAAGTAAATTCCTCATTAACCTACCAGAATACAGCCTACTTGTTGTTTGTGCAGCTAATGACCCTCCCGTTTTATTATGCAAATAAGACTATACAGGTGGTTATTGATTTTTAAGTAATCGTTACTAATTATACATTATTCTCCAACGCCATAATAAAAATTAAATGAACTTGACATTGACATAAGGAAAACATGCAGTTTAAGGAAATGATATGGAATCAGAAACAGATGTTACCATAAATTACAGTCTAATAATTTAAGGCTCAGTCATCCATAGTGAATTTCTTTATGACTTATCCAACAGGATTAAACATTTTAAACATGGTTTAATCTCACGTGAATTGCTTGATTAAAAGTTACAATTTTGATGCAATTGATGAATTATCTCACAAATTCAGTTGTTATTTAGAAATGGTGCACTTGTAAGGATAACTCATGACAACACAAGTCACGAAGTTCTATATGCTGAAGCACAAAGACGGGGAAGGGAGGGAGTCAGCCTCATACAATAAAACAGAATGTGCCAAGAGAAGGCGGTGGTGCCACAGCTGCCAAGTTGACCTCAGCGCTATAGCCAGTTTTGGGGAATATCTGCACGGACCAAAAGAACTCATGTCCATAGCCACACAATCAGTGTGGAAGAAGGTGGGGTGCAAAGCCTAACACTGAGGAGCCTTAGAGGTCAGTGTCTCCTGGGTCTCCCCTTAGAGTCCCTCAGATTTAGACTTTGATGCTATCTCTATTTGAGTTTCACTGCACAGTCACGGATATACTGAAATGGCTGAATGAAGGAGGTGTTCATATTAAAATTCTCAATATATCGCAACTTTCATAAGAATATTAGTCATTTCACGATGTTCTAATATACTGGGAGCCTTCATATGGAAGTAGCTGAACCAAACTTGACCTCTTAGGGGCCCTGGTCAATCTAGAAACAAGAAATTTTAGATATTGATGACAAAGCTCTACTTTGTGTTAGGTTTAAAATATTGTCATAAATACTGTTATTAATAAGTGAGGAAGCAAATATCATCATAACCATCAAAAATAGCTTCTATTTATTAACCACCCCTATTTTACCTTACCTTTGTAACTTAGAGCAAATATCTAAAATATTATTCATAAATCTTAAAGTTACCACATATAAAATTTATATTAATATATATATGTGTATATGTGGATATGATTTGACAGCTTTTAAATACATTTGATATTACTCTTATCTTTTAAATAAGATGTCAGACCCCAACAAAGTGAAATGCTATCCAAATCGAGTATGGCCTTAAGGGATTCAGTGAAAGAGTTTTGAAGATAAAAAAGTCTGGTAAATAATCCTGAGAAGTTGCTACTTACTACACTGTACCTGAATAAACAGTAAGTCCAAGTGATTGCATCATTATCCAAAAGTAAACTCTCTTATCAAATAAGAGACTAACTTCTCCGGTTTTATGCTTTTCCTGATCAAAAGGTTTGTGGCTGAGTGGAGGTAGGGTGGATGTTTCTTTTTCAGGTCTCAGGAAGAGGAGGATGTGGAATAAGGCTACAATTATGGGAATGATATTAGCCTAAGGGAGGCTGGTCAGTAAGGCTTCACCAGCACGAGGACATGATTCCAGGCAAATTCCGGAACTAGTTGAGGAATATAAGGCTGCGTGAGGTGGGCATAGGGTACCAAACGACAAAGGTGGAGCACAAGGGGAAAGTTGGCTTCAGGGTTTCCTTTGAGAAAGGGGTCTAAAGTCTGATGAGGGGTTAAAGTGGGAATCTTATAATCCTGACAGTCTAAACCACAGAATCTACCATCTGGAGGAGGCATTTAATTCCAAATCCTACAAGAGTGGGGAGAAACTGGAATGGAAGCTGTTGATTCACTGCTTATATCAGAAACTGGGACAGGCACCCCAGAAGTGAAGAACAAGAGCAAGGCACAAGTATGAAAAAAGAACAAAAGGCCGACACTTGTCTTTCTTTTCTTTAAGTCCAGCAAACTCTTAAAGAAACTGTAGTTATGCCATAGGACTACAAAGTGAACATCAAAGAATCCTTTGGTAATCAATTAATGCCTGCAAATATTTATCTAAAAAGTCACTAAAATATATGTCATAGGTAAATATTTAAATTCAGTGAAGACCATAAACACAGCCCTGTAAACAGAGTGTGTGCTTATGTTTGTTTTTTGTTTTGTAAAGCTATTACAACATCACTAAGCATTTGATAAACACCTTAAAATGATATTAATACTATCAAGCTAAAGTGTTCTGACCCTTATAAAGCATCGCCAAGTTATTCTCCCAGTAATTCAGCTGAATACCTAAAACAATGGGATAACTAAAGAGGCCGAGTGCACATTAAAGTCTAATTTTCACTGAAGTAAAGATAACTATTAAGATCATATTGATTCTTTTCATGAGAAAAGACTAATATTGATAGTTAGGGTGTACCTACTGTGAGTCAAATACTTCATATGTTATCTCCTAAAGTCTTCCCAGCAACCCAATCACATGGGTATTATTTTTATTTTAAAAATGGAAAAACTGACTGAGGCTGTGGATAAGAAGCATTATTAAGAACCGACCCCAAACTATCTACTCTAAAGTATGTTCCTTTTCCACAAGAGGACAGAGTAAGAATATCCTCCAGGGGAATACTAGGATTCTTAAAGATGATTTTATCACATCTTTGCATCAACATTTTTCCTGATGGACTCAAGTAATAATGCAAATCACAAGAAAAATTTTTTTAAGCTTTGATTTACGATTTAGAGTGAAAGCAAACTGTATATCTATACATATATTAATATTTATCTACCTCAATAGTCAAGTATTTGAAGAAAGAATAATAGGCCTATTTAAAAGGTGATAAGCACCTTAGAAAGATCTAGATGTATTCCACACACTTACTAATTATAGCGTAGAGATAACCACAGGTTCTTTTATAAACCCAGGGGCTGTTAACTTATTATAATGGTTTGTCAACTATATTCCTTTCCAACTACCCTTGATGAAAACGTGTAATTATAAAAACTATCAACGTAAATGCGTTTGAATTAAAACAAACTACACTGTAAATTTTATGGCCATAAGTTTTGCAATGCACATGGGATTGAATAATAGATTATAAATCGCCTGCTTTAAGAGAGAAAAAATAGCTTATAACATAGCAGCTAAAACTTAATAATGGTTTAGTAAGAGTACTTGACTCAATTATTATATAAATAAGCACTCCTATAGGAATCAACTGAGTTGTGTTTACAACAAAATCTTAAATAAAAGGTGAGACCTTTAAAACAGATGCTGACTGTTCTGAAGCTATTGAGATAGTTTATTAATTTAAATCATGGCTCACAAGATTATGTTTAAGCAGCCAGACTTTTCCCACAATAACAAATCACACCCTGAAATTGCCTTCATAGTCATCAAACCCTAGAGCTATGCAAGACCCTGAGCTGTCCTTCAGCTTCGGCCGACAAAAACATCAGCAATAAGTACTGCTCACAATCTACCTGCAGCACAGTCTGAATGAAGGTAAATAAGGCATTCATGCAAGAAATTAACACATGGCAGAAAATAATACTGAGCTCCAGGGTAAAATTCAGTCTTGTGTCAAAGTAAAAATCAATGAATATAACTTAAGAATATGAAATCTCCAACAGTATCTCATTAGTATAATTCAGAACTTTACTCCAGGGACAATTTTTTAAAAATATTTATTTTAATCTTATTTTAATTTTATCATGCTCTTAAGCAAATTCTTCACTGTGTAGAACTACATGTAGGAAAACTCACTGGTTGTTATTTAATTATTAAATTTCACTAATCTTATGTATTTTTCTATTAATATTTGTCATCATTTTGGTTATTCCTATTCCACTGACTTAAAATGTAAATGAACATTCTGTTCCAATAGGCTCAGTTTTCATTCCATTTCATAAATGGAAAAATAATTTCTCATATGATCATCAGTAACAAGTTTCACACTATGAAACCATTGGGACAGCTGTTCTAAGGATTCATAAGCAATATCTGAAAAATAAAGTGATCTAATTTTATACATACATATAAAATGATGATGTTAGCAAAAATCAACTAGGTATTTTACAGTGCTACTTCTTGATCTCAGGCTTTGGGGCTGGTTTGCAGAACCACAGAATAAAGTCAAGTCAAACTGAAGCTGAAGTCCAACGGACAGAAAAATCTGCTGAGAGGGGCTTGGGGAAGGAAGAAGTGGCACACAGCAACATTTCATGGGGCGTGCCTAAAATATGATAGGAAAGAAAATAATCAGTGCCACTGATACAACAGACAATTACAAGGGAGTTTCTCATAATACTTTACCCAGACTCCTTTCTGAACTCTCAAGCAGAGTAAGAAATGCTTGGAGATGTTGCTCTTGGAAACTATGCATGACAGCAGGGCAGAAAAAGTAAGCATTCTGCTTGATGTTGCTGCGCTGATTATAATGTTTATGTCAGAAATACCTTTCTAAAAAAATTTACACACACACACACAGAGTCATGTGCCACATAACAACATTTCAGTCAACGATGGACTGCATATACCACACTGGTCCCAGAAAATTATAATGGGGCTAAAGAGTTCCTATTAGCCTAGTGACATCGTAGCTGTGGTAACATCCTAGTGTAACACATTACTCATATGACACTCATGTAAACAAAGTTACTGTGCTGCCAGTTGTATAAAAATACAGGACAATTATATACAATTCATAATACTTGATAATCATGATAAACTACACTACTGATTTATGTAATTTACTACACTATACTTTTTAATTATTTTACAGTGTACTCCTACTTACTAAAAAAAAGTCAACTGTAAAACAGCCTCAGGCAGGTCCTTCAGGAGGTGTTCCAGAAGAAGGCATTGCTATCACAGAAGATGATAGCTCTGTACACGTTACTGCCCCTGAAGACCTTCCGAGTGGGACAAGATGTGGAAGTGGAAGACAGTGATATAGACGATCCTGACCTTGTGTAGGCCTAGGCTAATGTGTGTGTTTGTGTCTTAATTTTTAACAAAAATGTTTAAAAAGTAAAAAAATATATAAAAATTTTAAAAATAGAAAAACTTATAAAGTAAGGCTATAAAGAAAGAAAATATTCCTGTATAGCTGTACCAATGTGTTTGTGCTTTAAGCTAAGTATTATTACAAGAGCAACAAGTTTAAAAAATTAGAAAGTTTATAAAATAAAAAAATTACAGTAAGCTAAGATTAACTTATTTTTAAATAAAATATATTTTTTCATAAATGTAGTGTAGCCTAACTGAACTGTACAGTGTTTATGAAGTCTGCAGTAGTGTATAGCAATGTTCTAGGCCTTCAAAAATCACTCAGCATTCACTCATTGACTCACCCAGAGCAATTCTAGTCCTGTTAGCTCCATTCATGGTAAGTGCGCTTATATAAGTGTTCCATTTTTTTATCTTTTATATTGCATTTTTTGTATAACTTTCCTATGTTTAGATATGCTGAGATATATAAATACTTACCATTGTATTACAATTTCCTACGGTATTCCATACAGTAACATGCTGTACAAGTTTGTAGCCTAGAAGCAGCAGGCAGTTCCATATAGCCTAGATGCATAGTAGGCTGTACCATCTAGGTTTGTACAAGTACACTCTATGATGTCCACATGACAACAAATCACCTAATGACACATTTCTCAGAATGTATCCCTGTCATTAAGTGAAATATGACTATATATATGTATAAATGAGTCCATGCAGAAAACGGCTTATGTGAATTGTTTTTTTATTTTCTTTAAGAGTTTCTGTATGATTTCAGCCAATGGTGATTAGCCTGGCCAACTGAACTGGTACTTTTGGAACTGCTACCCCTCTCAGCCAATAGTGCTCTACAACTTTATCTTGGATCAAATATTTTCCTTCAGTGTATGCTTCTCTTGCTGCTGTGTCTCTTTCTGAGACTTATTGTGTGTTCTTTTAAGCAGTCTTGTCCCATGATGACTGACAAATAGAGGCCAGATGTGCTACCAGAAAACAAAGAAAGCATAACATTGGCTGTCGGCATGCCCATGTTAAACCCGGCTCCAGGTTTCTTCCAGGAAATGGTTGAATAAACATTAAGTAAAGATCTTCAAGAAGTTCTGGATTGGGGGAAGCCTTCTGACATTACGAAGGGCACCACCGACTTCACTGGAGCCTGCAAGGCTGGGCTGGGACAGCAGATACTTGTGTCAATGGTAACTGGAAGAAACTGTGGCTGGAGGAAACATGACTTGAGGAACCGAAAAAAAAACTGGAGCTGTAACACCAAAATTGGATACTAAGAAGGCAACTTTATAAGAACTAAGCAAGAGTTTTCAAACTGTAGGTGCTGACTTAATAGCGGGTCAAGAATCAATTTTATGAATCAAGAGCTTTTTTTGTTTTGTTTTTTAGGAAATAATAGGATAAAATTGAAAAAGTAGATAATATCACAGTGCATCATTCACAGTAAACTATTGGCCATACAATTTTTTCTTCATTTATAATTTACATCTCAGTGTATCTATCCATGTGTCACATATTAAAATAAATGAGAGCCACTCGCCTGAGGAGAAACTACCACAAATAGTTATGAGTTAGCATTTGCACTTTGTGGAATGTACTCCCCAGAGTAAATGGCTTATAAGAATACGGAAATGGGCCCTCTGGTGTTACAAATCTCAACTTGAAGAGTGTGCAGGTTAAAGAATTTGTTTGCCTTTGTATTTAATACCTGGTATGCCTTGCTGAACACTGAGTACCTGTGTCCCAAGTATGAGCGACCACCCTCCTTGGCTATCTTTACCTTTGGGCTCTGATTCAGCTTCTTCATTGGCACTCTATGACTTAATTAAAATTGAAGACTTATCTAGAACCCAAACTCTTTTCATTGGCGCCTTAACATTCTACCTATATCCTTCCAGACTCTTGCTTCCCTTGCCTAGATCTTTTTACTTATATCAGTACTTCCAAAGTCTGACTGGTGATCTGTTTGGAAAATCAACCATAGCTACAATGCCACTGATATCCTGGAACCATTGCTTGGTGTTTGGAATCTCTTTTGCCTTATCCTAGTCACCAATATTTTATTTCCTGTCAGCCAAGGCTGGACTTAACTATGTTCTTTGAATATTCTAGGCAAGATTAATGAATGTTCCTCTAAGAATTAACCCTCCATATGGATAAGTTCTACATAGCAATGCCTACCGTTTCTTCACAAACTTATATTGCTTAAGTTCTAACATATCCAACAGAACCCGTCTGGGTTAAGATAATTACCAGCCTAACCTTCCATGATTCTGTAGATGGACTTTTTCTCCCACCTTCTTGTCATCAGGTAGGACTTCAACAGTCAGTAAATGCTGGCCATTCTCTCAGTCTGCCTTAGGAAAGAAACCATATTTTTTAAAAACTGCATTGTAAATGAATTTGGGTTTCATGGAAACTGCATTTTATTCTGTCTCTGGCCATATGACTAAGGAATTGCAAAGACAAGCACAGTGAAACATAAAGCGTTCAGGTAAACTTTCAAGAAATAAAAATAACTTTTTGAGTATGTTTTCATGGCATTTACCCTTTTCTTTTTTTATCTCTTCCCCTAGTGTTGAAAATGAGCTTATTCAATTCTAAGCCATGTAATTTTAGTTAGAAATGCTTTAGGCTGCAAGCAATAGAAAATCCAGCTAACAGCAGTTTAAACAAATAGGGCTTTGTTTTTCTCTCTAAAGAAGACTGGATGGAGGTAGATGGCGGTTATTACTGCTTCAGCAACTCAAACTTATCAGGGCTGAGATTCCTGGGATTCTCTTGACCTTTCCTCACGCTTGTTTTCTCACAAAGCTGCGTGCATCGGACTCATGCTCCTGGCACAAGGCGGGTAAGGCAGCTGACAGGACAGTGCTGGCCACATTTGACCCATTCATTAGAACAACAAAAACTTTTCAAGAAACCCTGGCAGCAGCCAGACTGGGCCACAGGGCCATGTGTAGCTGCAATGAAGTCTGTTAAATTGAGGGAAATGACTGTCAAGATTAACCGAGACAGGTAACACTTGTGCTGGGCACACTGACACCCAAAACACACTGGGCTCTCTTAAGAACGAGGGCAGAGGAAATGAGTATAAAGAGATTAGCTGATTTTCCCACTCCATGCTACTTCTAGCTATGAAGTCAATAAGGTCAAAGAAATGTAGATATTTACTGTTTATTCAAAAATATTTGAGTTGAGTTTTTAACATGAAATTTAAGATATCACAAAACATTTCTTGATCCTTAGATGACAAAGCAATTTTAAGGAAATGTAATCCTTGTTTTCATACACATTGGTGCACTCTCAATTTTTTTATTATATAAACTGGAAATAAGAGCCCAGGCAGGGTCTGAATCTCAAGTTTTAAAAGAAAGCATTCAAATTTAATTAAAAGAGTAAATGAAAAATTACCATATTTGACTTTGGAATACCTGGATTCTACTTCCAATTCTGCCTCTTCTAAACAGAGAAATCCTAGACAAGTCAAAACCTTTTCTGGATATCAAGACATTTCCAATGAGAGTGAAGTTAAATTTAGTGACAAATTTACTCTAACTCAAAGTATGGTTTTAACTCTCCAGAGCAGTGAGGTAGGGCCTGAATTGGGGCTTCTCAAGGTTCATACAGCCATTATGTTAAAACATACTTCAAAACATACATTTTCAAAGACCTAGTATCAGAATAATGAAACATTTTGTGGTCGTGATGGTGGTTTGCTGCACTTTAACATTTGGGGCTGGCTGTTTTTCTTTAAGGGTGATAGTGTATAGCAGTCACAGACTTAATTGTATTTTCTCTAGAACGCAACTGGGAACAATTAAGTTTCAGTTTTTATTTATATCCAGATTTGAGTAATGATAGAAGAATGCCCATTTTTATTGAAGAGGCTTACATTTCAGAAAAACTGCTGGATTGGTTCAGACCAAGAGTTCTTTCCACTAGAATAACCATATTAAATGCCATGTTCTGTAATATTAATTCTTTTTTGTTCCCCTGTCTTTTGCTCACTGCATCATAGCTTCTTAAATTGCAGATGTAATTTATGGAGGTAAATCATAAAATTTAGTGGCACACAAATAACAATTCTTTAGCATAATCAGCCCTAACACCAGAAGACTGGTTTAGTTCCTGCCAACTAATCAAAATAGTTCACTGTAATGTTTGTCTTCATTTAAACATGTAATATGTTATCTTTATATTATTGCCTCCCTTCATTTTGTATGTTTTTTAAATTATAGCATATTGTAGATATATAACTCTGATTTTATGCCTGTCAGCATTTTATTTTAAGATTCCTTTCTTCCTGTGGCATCTTTTCATCACCACTGCAGATATTTTCATGTGGAAATTTTATTTTCCTTTAGATTTCTGTTCTTAAAATGTTTTATGCATTTCATCTCGCATCTCAATATATAAAAGCAATAATAGGAGTAATTAATGTTTTGCTATTTTACTTCTAGTTTATGCAGAATAGTCATTTGATTATCAAATCCATCCAGGGTCTGCAATTAGACTCAATTCTGCAGCTGCTCTCTTCTCTTTTCTTATAATGCATGTTCCTTTCTTTGGAATTGTTGTTTTCCAATGTGTGTGATGTACAATGCTCAGAATGCATCTTCAAAATAAATGTGGTTTCTCTTCTATCTTCAAGGCCAAATGAAGAGACACTGTGTTGAGCTTTTCAGAATTAAAGCGGTGCTTTTAGTGCCCATATTTTTTTGTGATAGTGGATACAGTCAGCAGCTTTGTCAATTTGGTTGTTACTGTCACACTAGGCTTTCCAGATGTTCAAGAGCAGAAATGTCATGAAGTGCCATGGCAAGGATCCATTTCTTTTTATTCTTTTTCTTGTCTATTTTTCTCTCTAAACAAAGGGTGAACAAAAGTATTGCCATGACAAGTATGGCTATCCACCAGTCTCCCTGAATACCCTAAGAAAAAAGGCACAAAAGAACCTCCAGAATGCTTTTAGTGATTATAAATGTAGCACAACTTGCAGAGTTGGACAATTAGATTTTAATATATAAATTAGAAGAAGATCCTGTATTAACTCTATTAGAATTCTGAGACATTTTATCAATATGATTAAATAACTTCAGATAACTAATATATAAAGATATAACTTATTTTTCTAAAATTTGATATTGTATTAGAATATACTTGTCTTCGAAAAAATCTGTAAGACATGTAATAAGATCTTCATTAGCACTAGGCTTTAATAAAATATATTCCTATACTTAACACATTCATAGAGTCACAAAATAACATTTGAAGCTGGAAAGGAGGCCTTAGAAATTAGATATACTGATAGTTTATAAAAAATCTGATGATTTTAATTAATTCATCATAAGAATAGCACATGCATGCATGTGTGTGTGTTTGGTTGGGAGGAACATATCTTACCTTCAATTTTACTTTCTAAAATAATGGCCTTGACAGTAACTAAAGACATTGGAAGCGAATCACTTGGACACAGCCTCATTATTTTACAGTTCCTCAAGAAAACATCATTGCATAAGGCTCCTTTGTATTGCCATTTGTTTTCATCAAAACTAACAAGATAAAAATATATTTCAATTATATCTGTTTATTTCTGACTCCAAATTAAGTTTTCAGATATGAGTCTGATAAAATTACCTTTTTATTCATTGAAGAGAGCTTCTTAATTTTGTTAGAAAATTATTTTTTTTTAGCAAGACTACTCAAATGTCATTTGGAAGGGGAAAAAGCGTTGTAGGAAATAGATATAATAACTCTAACAGAGACTTGTGACAGCATAGCTAAGGCATCACATTTCAGATGAATTTTAATCTTATTTAAATTTCAGAAATTAAATAATTTTAAAAACACTGTCATGATGACTGACAAAAATAAATTCTGAATGGAAATTTTTCTCTGAAAAGTACTATGGTCCAATCAAATTTGGAAATAGAAGTATTATTTATTAGCATTAATTAGCATTATTTATTCTTTAAGACTTTCTAGCAATAATCATAATTTTTAGACTTCAGTGTCATTTTAAACCTCAATAGAATAACAGGTGCTTGAGAAACACTGAATCTAGTGAGGAAGAAAGAATATGCACATAAAAGAATAAGTAATGGCACACAGTAGAATATTGTGCATAAAATAAATGGCTTAGAACCTAAGTCCTATAAAAACTGAGGAAAAGGAGGGTTCACTCTGGGCCGGAGTCGTGGGCACAGTTTTACAGAGGACTAGGCTTTGATATGTGTTTGAGAGAAAGGACAGTACAATTCCCCTAAGTAGTAAGGAGAGAATGAGCATCAAAATTGAGGAAAATGGCATAAGCAATACTGGGTAAATCAAAACACAAAACATAACCAGAGACACCAAATAGCCTATTTAGTTAGAAACAAGAGCTCAAAGTAGGGAATGCTGTGATAAAATTAAGCAAGTAGTTAAGGAATTGATTATAAGGATCTCCTTCTAATTCTAGCCTAAGAAGACTATGGACTTTTGCATAAGCTTACAAAATCACTTGTGAAGTTGTTGTTGTTATAGTAGTTGTTGTTGTGGCTGATTTCAGACACATACAGCTAGGCCCCACGCTGGAGATTGTGATTCACAGAGGCTGGGCTTGGAGACTATTTTTAAAACAATCCACAGACACAGTGGTGGCTTCATGGGCATGTGGAATGTACAGTCTCACCAGGCCTCCTCCTTACTTTAATACTCTGCCATAGCCATCATGAAATTCTTAATAATTTTATCATTACTCTTTTTTCTGTTGTCATTCCTTATTATTCCACCCACGTATCGCATTCAAAATGTCCCATGAGCACTGAATTCCAGTGGACCCAAAATTTGTGGGAATTTACCAAGACTTAAAGTGAACACAAGGTAAGTTCTAGACCTATCACTATGTAAATGGGGGTGCTGACAACCCCTGGAGGCTGTGCTTTCTGCTAGAACAAGAATTGCTTTGAGAGCAGAAAAGAAGCAATAGCATTCTAAGTGACGGATATGATCAAGGAATCCTGTCATATCCTTCCTTACTCACATTAATTCTCTGTATTAGTCAACAACTTACACTGAAAATGACACACAAGGACAAAGAAAAGACAGAGGAACACGTAGTTTCTTTGCTTTTCATTCTTCCTATTCATATGTAAGCTGAATTAAAGTGTTGGTAAAATGAGAATGTATCAAAAAGTTAAATAAAATCAGTTTGGGCAGTTTTGTGTAGCATTACCACTGCTCTGGCAAGAAAGAAATATATATGCGTGTATAAGTTACAAAATACATATTGTGCAATGTCGATTTTTCTGCATACGAGTTAAATGGTCTTATACTTTCATTTACAATGATCACCATATAATATAAAGATGAACATTTTAACAATTTAAAATTTAATTTTTTCATAACTGTATAATGTGAAACAGAAATAAAGAAAAGAACAGTATGAAAAGTTGAGTGAAAGATCATAGAAGATAAGGAAAATTTGATTATTCTAGTTCCTTTAATGGAATTTTTTTCTGGTTTAAAAAAAGGAGCCCCACATTTTCATTTCACACTGGGCCCCACAGGTTATGTAGATAGCTCTGCACAGATAATTGTGACGATAGGGCTGAGAACTGCTGGTGTAGGTAACAGAGAGGCAGTAAAGTATTTTGAGGAGGGAGGTATTTCATGAGGTTTAATCCATACAGGCCTGACTGAAGTAAGAGAAATACAGGGACCTCTATAGGAAATGTTTATAGAAGACTGTGAGGAACAAAATCCTTTGCCAGGGTGGTACAAAGAGAAGAGAGAAGAAAGGAAATAATTAGAGGAAAAGGAAATCTAAGGAAAGCACTGGTGACTCAAAATGGAAGGAGAATGAAAGGGAAAAATAAAAAAATGTCTCCAAATGTTGCAACCTCCGTGATTGGCTAACAACGTGAGCAAAAGAATAAAACGTCAAAAGTCTGCATTTTACACAGGTTGCTTTTTAAGTGTAAGAGAGACATTGAAGAGTATTTCTCTCCTAACCTGTTGGACACTGCAGTAGAATTGAAGGGAAATCCGGCTACCATCATGACGTTGAGGTTCTTGATGGAATTAAATAAAATCTCTGAAGGAAAGAGAAGAGAGAGAAGGCAAGCCACAAATGTGCAAGCCTTAACCACTTACCACAGCTGGGATGCAAGAGAAAAAACAGCAGCCAGTACTTGTGGTGGAAATGGAGAAGCCAAAGGTGTGAGGGGAGCAAGGATAGCAATCCTTGGTGAAAACAAGCTGGAAGATGATGTATTTAAGGAGAATTGAGCAGAATATTGTGAGATGCCACAGAGCAGAGAGTAAAAAAAATGATAAAAGTGTTTTGAATTTTTAAGTATATATTCATGAGTGACCTTGGAGGAAGCAATTTCAAGAGAGTAGCTTTTCAGAAATTGTCAAAATACAGGGAGTTTAAAGATTGAGTGGGTGGTGATAAAACCAAGGTTGCAAGTGTACTGTTCATTTTTAAGATGAGTTAAGTAGAATAGAGGTGAGCAGGGTTAGTAGATCAAGTGAATTTTTTTTGCAAGATAAGTGATCATTTAAAATACATATTTACTAGAGAGCTGGTGTTCCTCTTTGGGAGTGTGCCAGCTCTCTAGTAAATATGTATTTTAAATGATCGCTTATCTTGCAAAAAAAATCCACTTGATCTATTAGCCCTGCTATCTCCAGTGAGACTGGCCTTTATCAAAAAGTCCCAAAACAGTAAATGTTGGCGTTGATGCGGAGAGATATTAACACTCATACACTGCTGGTGGGACTGCAAATTAGTGCAACCTCTGTGGAAAGCAATATGGAGATACCTTAAGGAGATATAAGTAGAGCTACCATTTGATCCAGCAATCCCATTGCTGGGCATCTACCCAAAAGAACAAATGATACTCTATAAGAAAGACACCTGCACCTGAATGTTTATAGCAGCACAATTCACAATTGCAAAGATGTGGAAATAACCAAGTATCCATCAATACATGAGTGAGTTAATAAAATGTGGCATATGTATACTATGGAGTACTATTTAACTTTAAGAAACAATGGTGATATAGCACCTCTTGTATACTCCTGGATAGAGTTGGAATGCATTCAACTAAATGAAGTATCCCAAGAATGGAAAAACAAGCACCACATGTACTCACCATCAAATTAGTATTAACTGATCAATGCATAAGTGCACATATAAGAATAGGATCTATTGGATGTCGGGCAGGGGGGTGGGGGGAGGGGTGAGGAGGGGACGGGTATTTGCATACACGAAGAGTGCAATGGGCGCCATCGAAGGGATGGGCACACTTGAAACTCGGACTTCACGGGGAAGTGGGAAGGCAAGGGCAACATACATAACCTAAACATCTGTATCCCCATAATATGCTGAAATAAAAAAAAAAGGTGCTAGTATTCATGTAGCTGTCATAAGATTATATCTGTTCTACTATGAATAAAATGTTCTAATAGTTTAACCCATTTGCAACTATCCCTAAATATGTATGTGTCTGTGTGTGTGTGTGTGTGTGTGTGTGTGTTGATAAAGAAAAAGTAAATTCAGATAACAAGGGAAAAAAGAGACAATTTCTTTCTTCTTTCTTGAAGTTGTTCTATATCTATCCCCAAACACACACACACGTATTTATAGGGACACACAGACAAGAAAGTACCTCTCAAAAGAGCAATGTCTCACAATAAATGTATTATTGTTTTAAATTCAGCCAAGCATAGTTTCTTTCTAAACTCTCTGTTCTGAATATCTAGCAACAGTGATGGGACAGAAATCTAAGCACATCCTTACAAACTGACCCAGGTTACAAACTGGATCTGTGATATATGCCATGATAAAATATAGTGACATGTCTCCCTAGCTTTATTAAAGGCCAAAGCCATTTATACTCTTTCAAAAGAGAGGCCCATGTGAACCTCTACTTTAAGCAAGTAGATTGACCCACAGTTTAATAGTGAACTCAAGGTCAAATTTTATTTGGTGAGTTATGGAAACAAGTAAAACTTGTATTCAGAATTCATTTTAAAAAATATTAAGTGAGTATGGTTGTCTATTTTTATTTCACCTCCAAAGGTTCGTGGCTGTTTGTCATGGACAGGAGCCAAACTAAATAGAAAGGTCATGTGAAATCAAATGCTAAGCATGATTAAGTAGATGCAGAAAATAGCCTGGGTTGGGTGGAGCCATGCAGCTCTTGTTTGGAACTTTCGCTCTCCCACTTACCACTGGGCGACCTTTAGCAAGTCACTCAGCTTCTCTGAGTCTCAGTGTCTTTATCAATAAAATAGGGGTAATAATAGTAAACACCTCCTGGAGAGGTTGTGAAGCTTAAAGGAGATAATATATGCAAAGGAGGTTATAGTGTGTCATGGTAGAAAGTTATTAAAGATAACAATGTTGATAAATATCAAAGCCACCTTAAAGAAAGCCAACCAGATTTGAAAATCTGATTTCTGAGCTAAGACTTTAAAAACAGCAAGCTGCTGAGAATGAGAGTAGATTAAGCCCCAAACTCTCCCTTGGAGAAGGAGAAATAATAAATAGGTTGTGAGGGGGCAGGGAGGAATGTGACCTGTAAGATTCCACATTTCTTTCTCAGTTTTTAAAGAAATATGTCTAAAGAGTATATAGGTATGAAAATGTGATGGAAATGGCATAAATGATCTCTCTAAGGAGTAATCAATAAATGTTTTATTCTTCTATCATAGAGCTTATGGTTCAATTTCTAAGATTTCTGTATGCTCTAGGAAGAAAGATATTTTTGATGGATCTCATTTATTTTTCTTTTATTCCTCCAAAATACTACTTTCATCCTCTGCACCCCCCTCCCCTAATTCTCTACAGTTCTTCAACTTTACTTTGAAGTTTATCTAGCAGTGGGAAACCATTTTCTTATGACATTATCTTGTGATAGCATCATAAGCCCCTGACATTATTTCTAATTATACACACAGTAAAGGGTTTCATTTCTTCCTTGAACCACTTAGGCACAGTATGTCAGACATGTTCCTTTTGATCATCCCATGGGGTTGATATCACATTGTAGGAATTTCATCAAAAGGAAAAGAGTTTGGGAGCAAGGAGGCTCTAAAATGCCTTGAAAAAAGCAAAATTCCTGGGTGTTGTTAACTTTCGGGTAAACCCAAGTAGTTATTTTTTGGAACATTTTAAACATTTGAGCTAGACACCATTTTAGGCACTTAGCATATGCTTGTTTTGAGTTTTGTCTCAATTCTGTGGGTAAGAGAGTTATTTCTATTTTGCTGAAGCAATTTGATTCCATGTCAAATTTCAAAGCTGTCTTGATTAGTCTATGGTGCCTCTTAAAGCCTAAAAAAAACCCTTTATATATATCTGTGTGTGTGTATAATATATGTGCATATGTACATTTGCTGCATGTTAATAAAGCTTTCTGTCATTTCATATGATGATTTTTATACATTTGTCCTTCCTGCTCTTTGTTACTCAAACTCTACCTTAGTGAAAGTATAAGAAATGATGTGAAAACAAATAGTTTTTCAAGAAGAGTTGGCCTTTAGCTTTTCCTAATTGGATGAGTAGATAGGAAATTGTAAGTTATTTTAGAAATTGTAAGTTATTTTTAACCTTTCACTGTAAAAAAGCAACTTGCTCTTCATTTCAGTCATTATCTTAATGCCATTTATGATCTGAATGATGTAATTTATTTTAGCAAGGACATAGAGAGGAGCCACAACTTATTACTCTTAACATAAAGGCATTTCTACTTAATAATAGGTAGGGAGTCGTCATAAGTGCGTTTTATACATTATTTCTTTAACCACAAAAGAACTGTGTGAGAAAAGTGGTATTAAATCTAATTAATAGATAAGAAAAGTGAGATTCAAAGGAACTGTTGTTAAGACTACATAAAACTAGTATGTGGCAGAGCTGAGATTTGAAATGTGGTCCCTAAGTATGCACCCTTTCTTTGATACCTATCTAATGAATAATATTAGTTTTAACACTCACTGTGAATTAGTGTCCAGACAAGCTGATCATTATAGTATTACCTTGACATTTTGTGCTGTTCCAGGAGTAATATAAACTTCACTCAGTAAATATTCGCTGACAGGCAACGATGTGTCAAGAATTAGTGTAGGAAGCGAATCCAAAGCAAAGCAAAAACAAACATGGTTTCTGTCCTTCTGATTTTTATAATCTAGTGGGAGAACATGTGTCACTCCAAATAATAAGTGAATGGGAATTGCGATGCGTACTGTGCAGCAATACAGGATATCACAGGAGTGTATGACTGTGAACTTGACCTGGTTCCTGGATCAAGAAAGGTTATCTATCACGGGGAAATAATCATTGATTGAACTAAGAAGGTATCAGAACTAGCTGACTTTCCTTTTGATCCATCCTGTGAGGTTGATGTTGCATTATAGGAATTTAATATAAGCGGTTGGTTTGGAAGGATGATGGCCAAGCAGACAGTGGTGTACAGTTTGCATGCAGGTTCAGAGATAGGAAGGACTTTGGAAGTTGGGGTGGAAGAGGAACAGGCTGATGAGGTCATGGGGGCTGCATTCTGCAGAGCCCTGAGTGCATGTTAGACGTTTTCATCTGTATCTGATGGGTGCTGAGAATCCATTGAAAGTTTTTAATTGACCAAACTTTCCTTTCAAACTTCAATGTATGGGCAGCAGACACCGAACAAGTAACCCATGTAGTGACTTTATGAGCTGAAAGTTAATCTCTGTGTTTCAGTAACAAAATCTGTAGCTTTGCTGGCTTTTCACATAGTGTTTAATGACTTTGAAGCAGCTTATTGATGCTATCAGGAAACTGATACATTTGTAAAAAGAAATACATTACCCATGCTATAAAATTAAATGTTGCATTGCAAAGCAATATACTAAACATCTTTTTAGTCAATTTTTTTAAACTAAATGTTATAAAAGTACATTGGAGCAATGAGACAGCATAAATCCATGTGGAATATATTTATTTAAGAAGATTATTTTGCTAGCCTGAACTGATAGGTTTTAATTACCCTTTTTTAAAAAGTGGACATTTTGCATATCTGGGAAAAGAAGTACATTCTTTTGCCCAAATTGCCCTTTACGTTTGCATATGTATATTTGGGGCTTTGACAGCTTATACATTTTGGGAACTGCTTTTTTGTGTCATATTTGTATACAATCAAATGCATAATCTTTACCTCTTTTTACAGAAATATTAGCACATCACTGTGTAGCCAGGATCCTGTTTTAAAACTTCTAGAACAAATTATGACTGTATATGCCTCAATTAACTTTTAATGCAAAAATTGGAGCTACCCCAAAGCATTCTGATCATATCCTTTATAACATATAATCCTAAAATTTTACATAAAAAGAGGTTGAATAATTTCTTATAATGCCCAGGAAAATAACAGCTAGCATTTACTAAGAACTTACTATGTGCCAGGCACTTTACATATTGTCTCATTTAATCCTTACACACTAAGAGGAAAGTATTATTATTCCATTTTATAGGTGAGTGCTATTGTCTGAATGTTTGTGCCCCCTCAAAATTCATATATTGAAGCCTAATCACCATTTTATAATTTATCACCAATATAATGGTATTAGAAGGTGGGATTTTTGGGAGGGGACTGTATCATAAGCATGGTGCCCTGGGATAAAAGAGATCCCAGAAAGTTAAGTAGGCCCTTCCACCATGCAAGGGTACAGTGAGAAGGTGCCATCTATGAAGCAAAATCGTGGGCCTTCATTAGACAGTAAGTCTGCCGGTGCCTTGATATTGGATTCCCAGCCTCCAGAACTGTGGAAAATAAATTTCCATTTTTTATAAGCCACGCAGTTTATGATGTTTTGTTATAGCAGCCTTAATGGACTAAGACAATGAGTAACCTGAGTTGCAGAGAGAACAAGGTCCATGTAGCTAATAAGAGTTAGAGCTTGGATATATACCCAGGCAGTCCGACTGGAGAGTCTCTACTTTTAGCTACAATCCAAAAGTGTAGGATTCCAACGTATAGTAGCTCTTTTAGAAAGGATGTTTTCTTTTGTGTGATAGGTTTTTCTTTCTTTCTCGAATGACTACTTTTTCCAACTTGCTCTTAACAATTTCAGCTAAAATAAATTAACAGTCCCATAAAAATAATTTAATGATAACATTGGTGATGAAAAGGAAAATAATAGCTGCTATCATTAATCAAATCCTGATTATATGCCAGACACAAGGTTTGGTACTTTATATTTTCTCACTTTGTTCTCAGTTCTAAGAGGGAAGTATAAGTATTTTCTTTTCACAGACTAGGACACAGAAGCTTAGAGGGTTGACGTAAACTGTCCCTGTGGTGGCAAAGGTAAAACTGTAGATTAAGTCTGAGCAGCATGCAACTACATGTTCTTACCCAATACATGAAATCGACTCAGCTATACACACCTTTGCATGCAATGCAAGTATGGACAGGTATAAAAGCCAGGGATGCATAAGAGAAAAATTTTATAATTTATTAAAATATGAAGTCTGGCACTACACTTTTTAAAACCCAAATATCACTGCATTGAATAAGCCATATCCTCCTAGCTACCTCTCAGGGGAGATGGAGATCATAGGATGCCCTCCTCTTTATAAGTAGCTCACTGTATCAATCATCTTCCTCCACTGCCTCCCCTTCTCCATGATGAATGGACCTGAAACCATTCATATCCGTGCACCCATTTGAATTTTTCCCATTAGGAAATTTGTCAGCCAGTTCTCAAGAACTTCTAGTTTCTTTGGTTTCATTTTTAAAATTCAAATTCTTAAAATACTCTCCAGTAATTGAGCCTGACAATCTGACTACTTGTACCTGGATATTTACCATGGAAAGGTCCTGTGTCAACTGTCATTCAAGTTTCACAGAGGTGAATAAGGCGTGATACATTCTCCTAAAAAGCATCACATTCAATAAGAAAGATAGAAAAACTTAGAGTGAATGGGATCTGATGAATTTTCTATCAGGATTATGACCTTAGATCTCCTTTAATAAGCGTCTTGTTTTCATGGCTTTAACCTTTTTGACTTTGACTATTTTTAAGCATCTCCAAAGGCCACTGGCATGGGATAATTCACAGTTTTGCTGATGCACTGATTTGGATCATTTGAGAACCAAATCATTAGCACTCAGACGACGGGCAGTTATTCAATCGATCATTCAACAAACACAGAGCATCCATCAGAGTGACTGAGAGCACAAACTCTGGAATGCACTTTCCTAGGTTCAAATCCCCTGTGACCTATTGTCTTAGTCTGTTTTCTGTCTCTATAACTGAATATCTGAGACTGGGTAATTTGTAAAGAAAAGAAACTTATTTCTTACAGTTTTGGACACTGAAAAGTCCAAGGTTGAATGGCCACGTCTGGTGGGGGACTTCTTCTTGCTGATGGTGACTCTGCAGAGTCCCAGGGTGGTGCAGGGCATCACGTGGTGAAGGGTTCCCGAGAAAGAGCCAACTTGGCTTTTTATAACAGACCCTCTCTCCTGACAACTAACCTACTCTCATGATAACTCATTAATCCATTAACCCATTAATGGATTAATCTATTCATAAGGGCAAAGTCTCCATGACCCAATCAGTCTTAAAGACTTCACCTCCAATGCTGAGGATTATGTTTCAACATGAGTTTTCGAGGGGACAAACATTCAAATCATAGCACCTATTAACTCTGCAATGTTGGCAAGTTTCTTGGCCTTGTTAGATTTTAGTTCTCTGTTTGTGAAGTGTGGATACTGATAGCATTGAAGCCATACCGTTGTGGTGAGAGTTTAATGAGATAGTATAAATAAAACACCTTAGCATCATAGCCAAGGCACGGTAAAGGCTTAATAAATTTTTGCTGTTATTATCCATAGCAGCATCATCCAGGTACTCCATGGGGTGCTGCACATAGAATAATGAGCAAACCCAGGCATGGTTCCTGCCCTCATGTAGCCAGTGTTTGAAGAACTGAAAGAACGGAAGAATGGGCTCCACACATGTACTTGCCTTCAAATTGGCACTAACTGATCAACACTATGGTGCTCACAGAGCAGTAGGTTCTCCAGGGATTGGGAGTTGGGCAGGGGTAAACTCACAACTAATGGATGCAGTCAGATTGTAGAGGGGAAAGGTATGTCTCTAACCCTCGCTTGGGTGAGGCGAAGACGTAAAATGTAACCATAATGTTTGTACCCTCATAATAACCTGAAATAAAAAAAAAAATTCCAAATAGGGACCTGCAATTAGAAATAATTAGAAATAGAATAATCGTCCCAAATACAATTTCTTATAAGTAATAAATTTGTAATCTACTAAGGTAGAAAGTCTTTCTGGAGTGAATCTACCGTGTATA
>CAUYSK010031214.1:0-22734 GCA_963575035.1 Avahi laniger
ATCCTTCTGCCTCAGCCTCCCGAGTAGCTGGGACTACAGGCATGTGCCACCATGCCCGGCTAGTTTTTTCTATACATATTTTTTTAGTTGGTCCAGCCAATTTCTTTCTATTTTTAGTAGAGACGGGGGTCTCCCTCTTGCTCAGGCTGGTCTCGAACTCCTGAGCTCAAGCAATCCACCCGCCTCGGCCTCCCAGAGTGCTAGGATTACAGGCCTGAGCCACCGCACCCGGCCCTTGCACAACTTTTAAAAAGTCACTGGCTAGAGTATTTTTGTACTATATATCTGGTGCCAAAATATTATAATTCCATATCTGAAATTCCTCTTTTAATTTTAGGTAAGCTATTGACTAGTTTATTTAAGAACGAGCATAATCAATGATGAATCTTTTTCATAAGTGCAATTGTATACAGATGGAAAACACTCAAATGCAGTTAACTATTTTACTTACATAAAACACATATAGAAAAACACAGACGCATTTTTGAAGGGTTGCTTCCTGTGGAAGTTTAGTCTTACATTGTTCAGGCAAATCAAGTCATGTTGTAACGCTGTAAATTTAAAGCTGCTTAGAAATGGAAGCCTGTATTTTGATACTAAATGGTTTAAGTCTAATACCTAAATTATATTCTCAGTGTTATTTCTAACATGCTTCTTGTTGTGGGTTCTTTCTGTTCTTTTTAAAAACAAATTAGCCATGAGTTATAATTATGTCTCTTAGTGTAATTAATGTAAGTATGGTGTGTGGAAGAATCTGAGAGAGATGCCAGAAAGGGCCTTCAAAATTAAAATGTAGCAAAAGACCAAGGGTATAAAGACTCCAGGGTGATTTCTACAGCACTCTTCCCTCCCTTTCATCCCAAAGGTCAAACTGTGTTCAGATTATTGAAATGCTTTTAGTTCACATTTCAGGAAACTAGCTTCCAAACTGAAGATTTAGATTCCCATATACCTCAAATTAATCTTTAATGTTTAGATATTGCAGAAATACGGCTTCAAAAGTTAAGGAGTAAGGCTCTTTTCTTCTCAGATAACAGTCTTCTTAAGGATTATGTAACTGTGTTCAACAATTAGAATTTATTGGGGCTTTCAAATTAACTTGCAATTTTGTCATCCTTACTATTTCAAGTATGTTTAAGGAGGGAATGGTTGACATTGAAAACTTTTTCAAATCTCTCTTTTTCTCTCTCTCTCACACACACACACATACTAGTTGTATCAAACCCAACTCTTTCTTTAGACCATTAAGGGAAATGCACGAAATTACTCTGAATATTAAATTCAATATGTTCAGCACTCAAGGTTGGTTGTGAATCAGCCAGATGTTTATATTCATTCATTCGCTATACAAATATTTGCTAAGCTATCAGTGTATGCCAGTATACTGGGAATTTAAGTTTAAGTACTGGGAATAAGTGGTGAACCTAACAGATAAAAATCCTTGCATTCACGGAGATTATAATCTGGTGAGGGGGATACACATCTTAAAAAAATACTGATATAAGAGGGAGATACAGAGTGTATATGTGTGTGTGGGGGGGGTGTATGTGTGTTATGTATGTCGTCAAACGTGTGCAACTTTCCATACGGCAGCCAGAGAAGACCTCATTGATAATGTGACACTTGAGTAAACATATGAAGAGGTGAGGGAAGGAGGCATGTAGATATCTGTCCTTGAGGCAGGCCCGTTTGGAGTGTTTTGGGGAAAAGCGAGGTGACCAGGGTTGCTGGGCAGAGTTAAGAAGATGGTGGTAGGAGATGGAGTCAGAGGTAATACAAGGTCAGATTGTAGAGGGTGTTAAAAAGAATGGTAAAGATTTATTCAGTTTAGGAGTGACCTGACTTATCTGTCAAAAGATCACTCTGGCTTCCTTGTGAAAAATAAACTAAAGGGAGCCAAGGCTGAAGCAGATACAGCAGTTGCAAGGCTATTGCAGCTGTCCAAGTGACCAGTGACGGGACAGGGTGGGAGGAAGGGAAGTCTGAAAACAGACTGGATGAATCAAATATGAGAAATGAAAATACATGTTATAGTTTCTTTTGAGTGGTGTACTTTTATAATTGGAACTGAGGAAGAACCAAAGTAAAAATTAATATTTTAGGATGTAAAAAAAACTGTGGACTAGGATTTAATAGACATCTATCCTAGTAGCTGTTGTGTCTTTAACCAGCTTTGTGATCTTGACCAAAGTTGTTTCAAGGCGTTGATTTTATTGGCAAGTGAGGGTGAGTGTTAGAACAGGGCCAAATCTCCCCACTGCCAAGGGGCAATTAAAACTTTGTAAATAAAGTTTTATTGTTTTCTTTGAACACAGTCATGCTTATTTGCTTATGTATTCTCTTTGGCAGCTTTTACACTACAATAGCAGAGTCAAAAAGTTACACAGACTATATGGCTCATAAAGCCTAAAGTATTTACTATCCGGCCCTTTACAGAAAAGGTTTGCTGACTCTTCAACTATGAATTCAATGAAGAGAGACTGTACTATTTAGGGTTTTCAGTGCTATTCTATATTTCATATTGCAAAAGGCCTATAAAGAATTGCATATTTTCTATGCAACCAGTCAAAATCAGATCATCAGAAATAGGTGGCTAGATCACAAATTGGAAAATATTTGTGATTTTTTTTTACCATTAATGAGAATGTATTTCTACATTGACAGGCATTAGGATATGAACATAATTTATTTTCGAATTAAAAAACAGGTATTAAATACATATATACACAGATTTGCTCAGTTTGTTATATTAGTTATTAATTTATTTGCTTATTTATTCATTCATTCATTTCTTATTAGTTCATTTATTCATACATCATTTATTTATGTATACACATAGCCTTAGAAACAAATTTGGAATGTTAACAGAGTGTAATTATTGTTGATTTTTTTTTTTTGCTTATTTGTATTTTCTCATTTTCTTAAACTGAAGGCAATGCATGCAAAAATTAAAATAAAAGCCTAGTGAACACATATTTTATGACCCTGAATCCTCTACTAATCTAGAACTATAAAGAGAAAGTGAAGGCTAAAGGCCTATATTGACATGAGTGGCAGACTATTTATAATGGTGGATTATCTAGCAATTAATATTAGTTTTATTGATTGCTTTGGCTGTTACAGATAGCATACTTCATGGATAAAAGAAACTAAAAGATAAAGAAAGAATGAAAAGACAGAATTCATTTTCACAATTTTGCCCTGGGTACCTTATAAATAACATACATAGCTCAGCTGGTCAGTAAGTATGGCTCTCATATTAGAGCCCTTTGCTCTCATTTATTCTCTTATTCTCTTTAGTCTTTTATTTCTAAGTTAAACATGTAATTTGAATGCAATATGATTTCTTGAGCTTTATATTCATAAAGTCGTAAATTATTCTGTTCTTTTGTAATCCTTCTAAATAAGCAAGCATCGCTTACCATACATAACAAAACAAACAAACCACCTCATACAGAAACCTTTCAAAAAACAAAATGAGAGTGTTTTCATTGGCACATTGGACTCAGCAATGAGCAATTGTGAATAGTCTCTTCTTTCCAATTCAAGTGTTTATGTTCCTGAAAACAGCAGGGAAACCCAGCTCCCAAGTTCCTGTTTGTACCCATTCAGAACTAAACAATAGTTTAGTTAAACAATGGTTAAGCAGAGTAGGAACCAAGTTAAAAATGTTCATGAATCTGCAGAGGAAACAATAAAAAGAAAACCCAAAACAGAAAAAAAATCTGGTTTTTTTGGTTTAAGAAAAAAACATGAAAGGATAACTAATGATCATCACCACTAATGATTCTTGTTTTATTAAGTCAGTAATTCATTTTGATGTCTGATTCCTTGCTTCCTTCATTCAATAATTCAATGAATATTCAATGGCAACATATTCAATGGCAACTAATGAGTCTGGTGCTAAAAAGTCCTGAAGTAGAAAAGGAAAAAAAAATGAGAACGTGTTTATTGAGCACCAATGTATGGCAAGGCATGGGAGTGGAAGTCTTGAATGTGGAGAAGTGTAAGTATAAATTCTAGGCACATTCTTAAAAATGGCTTTGCTAATTCTTCTACATTGGTCATGCTATTTATATCTTCATTGATAGAAAGATATCAATGGTCTAGATTCAAGATGCATTGTTCTATATAAAAATGATATATGTATATTTCAGAAACTTTAGAATTAATTAGCAATTAGCATTTTCATTTAGGTTGTAAATTGAGTGGAATTAACAGACGATGGAGTTAAACTGTTTTTTTCCTAAAAGACCTTGAATGAACCACTTTCATTTTTAAGCTTATCAAATTTTGCTTATTTAGAGATTAATTTTGATATTTTAAATCTGAAAGTATTTTCTATATGGCCTTTATTGATAGCTCTACATACAAATATGGGCTCTATATGCATTCTTTTTTCCACCTTTTTATATGTATAAATGTTTGTCTACATTTTTGTTATTTTCTTAGTTTATATTCTTATTAAGAAGATTTCTGCTACATCTGATTAGCTGATTAATTTACACAGATTGCAAAATTTCTTTTTTAAAAAAAACATTTGAGACAATCAATACACAGAAGACACTAAGTAAATACACACTAGCCTTTTGGGTGCAAAATGTGTTTTTATTTACCTCCATTTCTTAGATTTTCTCTTATTCTTTATCATGAGAAATTGTGTTCCAATGAGTCTGTAAGAATTTACATTAATTATTTAATAAAATAGTTTATGGTTCAATAACTCCATTTTATTTACTGGTTTGGTGCTGAAAATTGTTTTATTCATTGCAACTTTCTCATAGGAATTGAGTTTGTATTTAGTCCTTGATTATTTGATTTTTTGGGGTTTTTTTTTTTTTCAGCTACAGTCTTTTCTCTTCATAATCAACTGATGGGAATCTTACTCTTTTCTAACATCTGACCTCCTATGTTTTGGACAAGAATTCTGATGCCTGCTTAATTATTTTTTTCTTGATGATAATTTTTCTGTATGCCTGGAAACCTGTAAGATTTCTCTTCACCTTAGGTTGAACACTTTTATCTCTAGGTTTTACTACCAATGCATCCTGGAACTCAGTGAAAGTTTTAAATTGCAAACTTGAGTTCCTCAGCTCACATATATTATCTTATATTATTTGTGTAATTAATCCTCCATTTGTTCATTTACTTCTCCTGGAATTCCTACCACTCATATTAGTGCTCTTAGATCTTTGTCCTAGCTCTCTTACGATTTTTTATCATTACTTCAATTTATATTTTGCTCTGTGCTTTGTGGTATCTATTTTACTTAATTTTCCAATTTAGATCTCAGTGGCAACTATTCTCTCTTTCAAGTTATCTGGTTATGTGTTTGTTTAGAAAATTATGTTTAAAACTTTTTTTTAATCTACAGAAAGATTATTTTATCCTGCATTGAAATCACCTTGTTTTTCCCATTTTTCCAGTATCACTCATCTCTCCCAGCCACTCTATCTTTTGTGTGTTTTTGATGTTTTTCTGACTTTGTCAGTTACTAAGTTGTTGTATTTCCACTCCAAAACTACCCATCTATGTTATTAATATGAAATGTCCGATTTCCGTAAGTACTAAGTTTGATAGTTGATATCTCTGACATTTCACTTTGACATTTCTTGTTTTATTTTTATTGTAAAGATACATCCTCATTCTTTCAAATACATGGTTTAGCTTCTGATTATCTTTCAACTTTTTTTTTAGAGCAATTTTTGTGAAACCATGAATAAGTCAAAAATTCATGTTATTTTCAAATATGAGTTCCCTCATGGAACCAGTGCAGCACAGATAGCTCGAAATATCAACCGAGTGTTTGGTAAGGATGTGGCTAATGAACGCACAGCATGTTGATGATTTGAGAAGTTCCATTCTGGTGATTTTAATCTTGAAAATGAGCCTTGTGGGCAACTTGAGACCAAGGTAGCTAATGATGAGCTGGAAGCTACAGTGGAAGCGAATCCATTTCAACATACACACGACTTAGCAGCAAGGTTTGCTGTTACTATTCCAACAATATTGGAGCATCTGAAACAAATCAGCAAGGTAAAGAAGCCGGATAGATGGGATCCACATGAATTAAATGAATGTCAGAAGAGAAATTGTCTTGAAGCTTGCGTTTCTTTCCTGTCACGACATAAAGGAGAACCATGTCTACACCATACTGTTGCGTGAGTTGAAAATGGGATTCTTTTTGACAATTGCAAGCATCAGACACAATGGCTGGATAAAGATGAAGTACCGAAACATAGTCCAAAACCGAATATTCATCAAAAAATGCTAACGGTGCTTGTTTGGTGGTCCAGCGCTGGTATTATCCACTACAGCTTCATGAAACCTGGTCAATTGATGACAGCAGATGTCTACTGAAACCAACTGGATGATATGATGAGGATGCTTGCGATTAAGCAGCTGAGATTGGTCAATAGAGACAGGCCAATCTCTTGCAAGAAAACGCCTGACCACATGTTGCATAAACAATGCTGTTCAAACTATAGAAGCTGGACTTGGAAACTCTCTGTCACCGACTGTACTCTGCCGGACCTTGCACCAATTGACTACCACTTGTTCCAGGCTTTGGACCACTGGTTGCAAGGAAAAATATTCCATTCTCAACAAGCTGTGGAAAACGCCTTTTGCAATTTCATCACCACTTGCTCTCCAGGCTTCTTCACAGCTGGCATAAGCAAGCTACCATTAAGAGGGCAACACTGTGTCAATAATTTAGGAACATACTTTGGTTAATTGTACTGTTTCTTGTTTGAGACATAATAAACTACACTTCTGATTTGAAATTGGACATTTCATATTTAATGACCTAATACTTTATAGCCTAATAGAACGTGTGATGTTGGGATTGCCATCAACTAATTCCCTTTCCAGTTTTCTCAGTTGCTTCCCCTTAGGCTTGTCAATGGGGGCGCTAGAGAGAGGGTGCAAAGCAGGAGGAGTAAGAAGCACTAGCTATTTCCTGTTTTCTTCCTGTGGACTTCCTGTTGCTTCCTAAGTTTGTTTGTCATGTGTCATGTTAGCAATGTTTCTTCATCCTAGTAACAGCTGTGTCGATCCACAGTAGCAGTGGAATCCTGTTGGCAGTCTTTCCAGCTCTGAAAAGACGAGTTTTATCCCATTGCTTCAGACACACCAGCACCAGCTGGCTGACACCCACTCCTCTGAAGTCTGGGTCCCAGCCTCATGGGACCTTTCCTCCAGCTCAGAAATGCCATCACCAGCCAAACAGGCCACTTCCTCAGGGGTCTGAATTTCAGCTCTGCGGGGCCTCTCCTCCAAGTTTTTAATATGTCTAAGCCCTTTCCCTTTTTCCTTTAGCCTTTGGGGGTAATACCTGCTATCTATAGTTGCTACCTCCATGAGTTCTCTTTTTGACTTTTCAGTTACCTGAATAACATTGCTTTTATGCATCATGAACCCTTCTTTATTTTAAATTCTCTCTGTTAAAATAACTGTTGTCATTTCTGTCTTCTAACTGAAACCTAATGGAGATACTGACTGATTGTTTGCTGGAGATTCTTAAATGACTGGTTATTTTCCTTTTTTAACTCAGTGAGTATGAGCGCTAGTTGTTGGAAGACTCTCACTGACACAACTCCCAAAGGTGGCTGAAACAACTCCTTAGTGGGCTGGTGATACATGCACAGGAAGTTTGCCAGTGCCACTGCTAGGGTACTGAGAAGAAGAATCTCTGCTCCTAGGCTCCTGACCCTGTCTTAGTTCAAGGGATAGAAAGGATCAGATTTTTCCAGGATGTGCTGCTTTCTGATATTTGTCTAGGATCTCTCTAAAGCTGGTCTTCAAGGTCTCAATTAGTCCATAGAGGAGAAAACATCATATCAGTTAGTAGCAATCATCTGGAGAACTTCTCCAAATTCAGCCTCACATTTCTCAGTAGTCTATAAAACATAACAGCAGTTTGACATAGAAAGTGCAAATAAATTGGGAATACAGAGAAAGGCATCTGTGTTCAATTGGTCATGCTTCCAAATCATCTCTCAAAGATTTTTCTTTTTGTTATAAAATCTATCTGTGTATGTTATGAAGTCTATAAAGTATATAATGTAGTATTTTTCATTTTTAGTTTAACACTTTGTATGACATAAATGTCTTATTTGTAATTGGGAAGTTATCTTTCGATAAAGTAGAAGAATGATTAAAATAACCAACCCGGGCTGCAGATGATTTCCTCATTTACTTATGTATCTCTAAATATTCTTCTCTTCTCTCAGAGAAGGCCAAATAAGTGGAAAACTGGAGGGAAAGAAAGTAATGGACAAGACAAAAACCTTAGAGGCCAAAATAAACTATACTGTGAAATGACTACCATTTTTGGTTATATCACTGAGTTAGTATCATACAGAGATTACTTTGCATCATTGATCATTTTCAGGGTATATATCTTAGTGACACAAATAATTGAAAAATTTTGAGGACAGAGAACAAATCTAACGAATATTTATATTATAAATACAAGAGATTATAATTGCTACAGTCTGAATGCTTTTGTCCCCTCAAAATTCATATGTTGAAATCCTAACCCACAAGGTGATGATATGAGGAAGTGGGGCTCTGGGAGGTGGTAGGTCATGAGGGAATGAGATTAGTGCCTATATAAAAGAGATTTCAGGGATACCCCAAAGAGATTCCTTGCCCCTTCTGCCATGTGAAATTACAGTGAGAAGAAGCTGTCTATGAGGAAGCAGGCCCTCATTAGACACCAAATCTGCCTGCACCTTGATTTTGAACTTCCCAGCCTCCAGAACTGAGAAATAAATTTCTATTGTTTATAAACCACTCATTCTATGGTATTTTGTTATAGCAGCCTAAATTAACTAAGATATAAATTTTTGATGGTTTTTATGTACCAGAAAACATAAATTTCTATCATTTAGTCTTCATAATGGTTCTGTAAGGTAACAATTACTCCAGGAAAGTCTGGCTACTGTGTCCATGCTTTTAACCACTAAGCTATACACCAATGACATTTTATTTATTTTTCTAAAATCTTACTCATTTAAATCGTTTGCATAATATGGTTTTCACATTGATAGAAGAGTGTATTTTCATATAAAAATGTGTTAGTTGTTCATTAATTTACCAAATGTTTTTTAAAGATAACAAACTTCCTATCTAAATCTGATTTTCCTTTTTCAAACTTGATAAATACTCAAATGAAAGAAAAAGCTCCCAATGTTAATTAGAAGATATAATTTTTGTTTATATTTCAAATAAACAAGTATATTATAACCTTAAAATAATTTTATAATGGTATTTGCATTTATAATATAACATTAAAAATTAAATTAATTTAAAAAATCATTTTGATATTTCTGGTATATTATTTGTACATATCTTTTGAATAATGCTTAAGAAATTTCATTTCTGGCATAAAATGGCCACTTGCTACATTATTCTATTAACGTAGTTGTAATCATTGTTTCAATCCACTCCGGTCTAATTATATATGTAGTTTTCCATAATTTCTCAAAAATGCCTTTCAGGGATAACCTGAAAGAGTACTGGTAGATTAGCTCCAATATTTAATCAAAATTGGGTGGAAGAGGAGAAGTCTAGGAATAAAATCTTAAAATTGGTGTCCTAGAAATCAAAGTGCAGTCAGATCTTTGTGTTTAAAGAGCAACACACTGAATCATGATGCATTGGATTGAAATTTCCTTTATTCCTTATTTGAGTTGTTATTTCTCCAAAAACTTATTTTGGAGAAGAAAATCAAGGTGAAATGCAGCACTACAATAAGGGTCATTGCACATTCAATCAGAGCTTGGCAGGAGTATTTAACAAAAATATATCACTAAAGCAAAGTGGCTTTAGTTGCTTAAAATGGAAGAAGAAATAAGTGAAACTAATTTCACGTGAAGTTCTCTTGATGAACACTGAAAATCAATGAGTTGAACATACTCTGACCCTTAAACATGAATGAAGTTCAGAGGGTTTATTTTCTCCTTCAGTGATTATGACTGTTCAATGAGTCATATAATCTACTCAATGGAGTTAGTTTCGTTAACTTCAATTTTATTTTTTAATTACTAAGAAAGTATTCAAGTGTAATTGCAATCAATCAATCATCCAGTCTTTATTAAATATCTATTCTCTTAGGTGCTGTGGGGAACTTGGCATTACCCTTTCCTTCCAGAAACTTACAACATAATAATCTAATAATAATCATAATTACCATTTGTTTAGATGTTATTATATGCTGGATACTAGGTGTCATATTTAATTTTATTTTTATAGCATTCCTGTGAAGTAGATATTATTAGTTCTGCTTTGTGGATGAAGAAACAGAGACTAAAAACTACCAAATTCACACATCTAGAAATTGTCAGAGCTAGAATGCAAATGAATAACGGCTGTATTCTCAAGATGGGTGCCTGGTATACAGGTTAGGATCCTTAACCTTGGCTATGAACTCCTATCAGGGAACTGAAATGAGACCTAGGTTTTTTCTTTAGAAGTACTTCTCAGTACACTGCTTCTTGAAATCCACGTTTAACCTAGGGATCTTGTTAAAATGAAGATTTTTACTCGTAGTCGCTATGGTTTCAATGTTTTTGTCCCTTCCAAAATTCATGCTGAAACTAAATCCCCAATGCAACAAAATTAAGAGGTGTGGTCAGTAGGAAATGATTGACTCATGAGGGCTCCACCCTCATGAATGGGATTTGATGCTCTTACAAAAATAATTTAATTGGAGGGAGTTTGCTTCTTTCTTCCTTTTTTCTATTCCTTCTGCCATGTGGGGACACAGTGTTCCTCTCCTCTGGAGAATGTGGTAACGAGATGCCATCCTGGAAACAGAGAGCTGCTCTCACCAGCCACCAATCCTGCCAATGTCTTGATCTTGGACTTCTCAACCTCCAAAACCATTAGAAAACATGTTGTACTATTTACAAATTACTCAGTCTGTAGTATTTTGTTACAGCAGCACAAATTGAATAAGACGCTAGGTCTGGGAGGAGACTGAGATTCTGCCTTATCTCTGAGATTCTAATGCCCTCCCTAGTGATACCAGCAGTTTTAGTCAGTAGACCATATTGAATAATAAGACTTTATGGAACTCTCAACAATGAAGGACAAGACACAGAGCAAAAATAATGACCTTAAAATTTTATGGTGTTAGAAGCCAGTTAATTTTGGCGAGCTTAAGAAATTATAATTTTAAACACTCATATATTTATTAGGAAACTAAGAAACAACAAAGAATTGATCTATAAATTAAAAAGTCAAAATTGCCTGAACTTCTGCTTCCAATCAAGATGGAGTAGCATTTTTATGCTCCTGCTTCAGGTAACTAAAATATCAAACAAAATATATGAAACAAAAGTATTTACAACATTAGACAGCATAAAAAAAAAGGCAGTGATCTCTGAGAGATGGAACAGAAATGGCATGAGCCCTATGCTTGCCCCAGCTAGCATAGCACAGGGAGGGGAAACCCAGTTAAAGATAGTTAGGGATTCCCATGTACCTAGAGTTCACAGGGCAGGACACCAGAGAGAAGAGAGCTCATGAAGAGGAAACCGCAAAGATCTGCCGAGGGTCCCCATGTAATATTCAGTTGAATACTAATCAATACATGCACCTGAGAAAACTAAGGCCAAGGAAATAACCACTCAAAAGAATTTTCAGGAAAAGTTGGCTTAGCTCACACACGGCTAGGAATAGTGATTTCTCCCAATATCCAAAACAAAAAACTTTAAAATTCAGAGGTAACAGAGTACAAAGAAGGGTCTTGCCTCAGTAGTGGCAAAAACTTAACCTTAAAATAAATGCAACTTTGGTCCTGCCTAATAGAACCCAAAAGCAAGACTCAAGGGGATCAAACTTTTAAAATATTAATAACTGTGTCCCAGCATAAAACTTAAGAAATACAAAAATATTTATAAAAATACCAAAATACCTTACAGCCAACAAGTTGAAATTCACCATATCTGGCACCCAATATAAAAAATTACTCAGCATGTAAAGGATCAGGGAAATATAATCCATAAAGAGTAAAAAATGACTCAAATGACATAAATGATACCATAAATAAACAAGGACACTAAAACAGTTATGATGACTATATTCCATATGCTTAAGGAGTTAGAAAAATATTGAACATATTAAAAAGATAAATGGGAAATATGAAACGGCTAGAACTTGCTTAAACACAGAAAGCAGGCAATGACATTCTGAGAAACACAACCAACCAAGAAATCCTATCATATCCTTTCTCATTCCTGTTACTTCTTTGTATTAATATTAGCCAACACTATGATGAAATTGATGACATAGAAGGAAAGGGAAGCAGAAAGCCCATAATTCCATTTCCTTTTTATCCTTCCTTATTCATCAGTAAGCCAACAGTTGAGAGTGTTGACAGAATGTGCATAAAGTATATGTATCAAGAAGTAAAATAAAAACAATTCAGTAGGTTGTGTGCAGCTTTTCACTCATCTGGTAAGAATAAAATACATATGCATGTATGAGCTACTAAATACGAATTATGTAATTTCAGTAATTCTGTATGAGTTAAATGATCTTATATTTGCATTTAAAATTGGCATTTTAGATAATTTGATTAATGGCATTTTTTACTTACCTGAAACTTAAAAAATGACATTAATACATCACATATATTCAATTGAAATACCCAAATTACACCCAAAAGCTTAGAAAATAGCTAACATAATTAAGCCCTTTAAAAATTTTGTCAAATTTTGGTTAAAAATTCCATAAACATTTTCTAAAATACAGTATAGGCTAAAGTATTTTATAAACCTGTTGGATTCTTAAAGAAGACAGAAATGTTTGAAGTTTCCTTTCTTAACTCCCTCTAGTTAACATTAAAAACATTCTGAACACTTGGGAAGAGGAAGATAGTATAGTATGTATTAATAGTTCCCATAAGTGATCCTTTTATTCTTATTTTTTCCCACATGTACCCATATGTTGAAAGATCTGCTTTGCTTAATAAAATGCCTTTATTTGATTAAACTTTGTTTCCTCATTTTTCTTTTTCAAAGGCAAATCTTTTTACTATCAATCTAGTCTTCTATCATTATGACAACCACTCTCAGTTAATGTAATTCCAGCCCCAAAATAAAAAGATTACTACTTCTATTAGGTTTTCAAGACTGTTAGCAAATGCTTTTGGGGCTTTTTGAAATACTGAAGGTGATTTAGCCAAAATCCTCATTTTTGTAGATCAGGAGTAGTCTTTGAGCTTCTCTTATCTTTATAGCAATGAGATAACAGGAAAGACTGAGAATATCGGGTAGGACAACAATTAAAAAGGAGGAGATTATGAGGATAATTCTGCTTCTGAGAAGAAAATGTGCCTAGTGACTAATGGAAACCAAATTTCTTGGTACCAATGACGATGCAGATTTTCTCATTGATTATCTAATGCTTCTAGGATTTGATTCAGGGAATGAGTGGAGCAAGTAAATGGCAATTCATATCTCATTCAGGTTATTTCTCATATAACTTACTGTTCTTTAGGCAGTGATAGATACTGGAGCTGCTTAGAAGCTGGGTCAGTTCCTTTTGCTGTTTAAAAAAATTACAGAAAAGAAGTTAGAAATCCCACTGGATGCCAAAAACAAACAAAGAAAACAAAAACAAAAAAAACTACTTCATTCTGATATTTTGAACAATTTGTTAATTGTCTCTTGAAGAAAAATTATCACCAATGAGATATTTTAGGTGTATATACATATATTACAGATATACACATATATATGCTTAAACAAGTTTTAGTTTTATATATGCATGTATGCAAGTATCCATCTATTTTAATTAAGTTGGTATTTCATTTTTCAATCATCTTGTTAAATTCTGCCTAGTTATTTGAAGTCTTTGGCCAAATGGTGCACAATTTTTCTTTCTGAATGATAAATCACAAAAGGTTTTCAGCATTCAACTTATGAGTCCTGCTTATCCTATCTTCCTAAAAGATATGCCTGTGTATGCACATTTCTCCTGAAGCTAGCAGGCCTAAAGATAGAAGTTATTTTGTACTACTTCAAAACTGGAACGAAATATTGATCCAAAAATTCAATGCATTTTATTGTGATCATAATTCAATTTTCAGAGTTTGCTGTAAGGGGTGTGTGTGTGCGCGCATGCACGAATTTTCTCCTATACATCATAAAAAATCTATTTGCTTCTAAATAAAGTTTCCAGGCTCAGCTTTCTTATGGCTATGCAACTGATGCCTTTCATAACACTGCTCTAATTTATTATGGATGAGGAATAACCCTATGGCTCAGATCTTAAACATTTTTGTGTTTTTTTTATTATAAATAAAGAATGAAACAAAAGTATAAACCAAGTTCTTATTTTCATAGCATAATTTCTCCACCTGTCTTCATGAGAAATTTATCTTGATCATTCAGATAAGTGGAATTGCATTAAGCATCACTTTTCAACTCTTTTATCTAAAATGTCTTCGTAACTTTTTTGAATTATGTTGTGTCTGTACACCACCCAGAATACTTGATAAGAAGTTAAAAATGAAGGTTGTTGGTTAGAAGTGCTGTTTGTGCTGGACAGAAAAGAGATGCAAATGTTTGGTGAAGGTTTACTTTGAAATTTTGTTTGAATTTCTCCATATTTTCCCAACAAAATTAAATTTCTACATGCATATATTCTTATTATAATTAGAAGAAGTTATACACTATTACTTTGTGATTTTTTTGTTTACACAGTGAGGTAACAGGCAGCATAAAAAAGATTTCATTGGTACAGGCAAACATCTTTTTTCTTTAAATAAACTTTTTGAGCATCAAGTTGATATATTCGTTGGCAAATACTATTCTGAAATACTACAGAGGGGAACTGAAAAAATATCTCATTAATTCACACACTGGGTAAAGGATCTCAACAGAGGGTCATCTAACCTCTGTGTGAGTACCTCCAGTCAGGGGGACACTTTTACCTTAAAAGGTAAACCTTTCAAAACAATTTTTATTCTGAAAAAGTTATGTTCAATGAGAAATTAATTCAATATTCATTAATGTTTTATAATCATATTAATGATTTTAAGGCAAGTGAATGGTCTTTGTCTCAGCACCTTAAAAAGGACCAAGATTTTGATTTAGAATTACCAAAACAAATTTTGCAGTTTTACATAACAGAAGCCCCATGGAATAATAAGTTTTGACAATTTAAAAAAATGTATTATGTGGTTTTGTTTAGATTGTCTCATGTATTAGAGAGCTTGGTGACTGTGACTCAAGCTTCTTCTTTTATTTTTTTAAATTGAGGTATAATTTACACACAGTAAAATTCACCCTTTTTGAGGTATGGTTCCATGAGTTTTGATAACATGGAACCGACAGTCATGCAATCATCGCTAAAATCAAGATAGAGAAGAATTCCATTCACTCTGCAAAGTCCCTCTTGTTTCTCTACCCACCTTTGGTCCCTGGTAGACAATGATCACTTTTACATCTTTAGAGTTTTGCCTTTATCAGAATGTTACATAAATGGTATCATATAGCATATACCCTTTTGAGTCTGGCTTCTTTCTCTCAATACATTTGAGATTCATCCCTGTTGTTTCAGGTATTAATAGTCTGTTCCTTTTTTCTGCTGAGCAGTGTTGCATTATATAGCTATATCATTTTATTGATCCATTCACCACTTAAGGACATTTGGCTTATTCTCACTTTGGGGCAATTATGGATAAAGCTGCTATAAACATTCACATACAGATTTTCATCTGTACATAAATTTTGACCATAAATATCTAAGAATAGCATTACTGGGCAATATGATAATGCCATGTTTAACTGTAAAAGAAACTGAAACTCTTGGCCAAAGTGGCAAACTTGGAACCAAAGTTTTGCAATCCAAACAGCAATGCGATGCTCTTTGTTCCTCCCAGTATACTTAGTATTATCAGTGTTGTTTTTTCCTTTCTTTTAGTTTTTAAAAAAAGTCATTGTAATAAGTGTGTGGTTATTTCTCACTGGGAGTTTTTATTTGCAGTTTCCTAATGACTAAAAGATGTTGAGCATCTTTTCATGTGCTTATTTGCATTGACATAATCGCTTTGGTGCAGTGTCTTTCAAATGCTATGCCCATTTTTGTACATATTTTTGTTTCCTTATTATTGAGATTTGAGAGCTCTTTATATATTCTGGATATGAATTCTTCATCACATATATGATTCACATATATTAATATTTTCTTTTAGCTTGTGGCTTTTCTTTTCATTGTCTTAACGGGTCTTTTGAAGAGCAAAATTTGTAATTGTAAGAAGTCCAATTTATTTATTTTTCTTTTATGAATCACTGTATTCCTAGTTTTACAGATAGCCTGAGGAATAATGATTTTACTTTGCCCATGTGCTAACTCTTGTACTAACATTTTCTAATTTGCTATGCATTAGTTGTTCATAGTAACTGTATTTTCTAGGTTCATGTTCAATGCTCTTCAAAACGCAAATAAACATAGAAAGATTCTTGACTGCAGTTTCCCCAAATTTCACACTCATGACATTCAATTTCAAATTGTTCCAATGGCTCTTGGGCTTGTCTTCAGTCTACTCTCCCACAGAGACTTCACTTATAAAGGTAATTTGTACTCTGTTAAAAGGCAGAGGTGAGAAGATAGCGTTTATTAAAGTGGAAGACAGCATAGCGAAACTAATTCTAGGTTTTCATGCGTATAATAATTTAGCCATTAGTTAGTACTGTAGTTTGGATTCCCACTAATCTTATCATATTAACCAATACAGAGTGAAGCTCGAGAAATAGAAATAGCCACTGTGTCCATGAGAGAGGCTGAGGTTGCTAAGCTCCAGCCCGAGGCACCAGGGCCCTGGAATGACAAAGATGTCCGCTTCCTTAGTCCTGGCCACTGTCCTGGCTGTGAGCGAGAGGAAGCTGCAGCCCACCCAGGCTGCCCTCACCCTGACACTCTGAGCAGTAAACAAGATAAAGCACCTTTTTAAAGATAAGCCTGAGCATGTAACTGTGAAAGTTTGTGCCCAAACCAGAAGCTGTAATGGCCTTTCTTACACTCTAGAATATACAAAAACAAAAGGAGATTCTGATAAAGAAGTTGTTCAAAATGGAGTTAGAGCATTCGTCAACAAGAAAGAACAGCTAGCAATTTCAGGGACAGAAATGAACTATGTTGAGGACAAATTACCCAGTGAGTTCAATAACCCAAATTTCAAAGGAACGTGTGGCTGTGAGGAAAGCTTTAATATCCGAAACCTCAGGACTCCTCTGGCTATGAGCTCCAGGAACACCCATGGATGCCTTGGAGCTTACTGAAGAAATCATGTGACTGTCACCTGCTTAAATGTGTGGATGCCTTGTAAGGAAAATAAAGTGACGCATTTTGAAAATGAAGTCAGTGTATTAGATTCAGGAAGAAGTGATATTTGAATTTTCTGTAGGGTACAGGAAATGAAACACCATCACTCTCTTTGGATCATTATAAAGAAGAAGATCCTATCCTGCGCTTAACTCTCTTGTACCCTTTCTTTTAGAACCGGTTTTATTAAAGTTGCCTTCCTGGGCACCTATCAATCCAGTTTATGAAATGGATTGGATCTTTACTGAATGGCTTGCATGTGCATCTCCCCCTGCATTTTTCCCAATCAGATTGGTGACTCTTAAAATTCAGAGGCAGGAAGTCCTGATTGCTGGTAGTAATGTGGTGGTGCATTATTTTTCCACCCAAACTTGGCAAAGCCTTTTGACATTTTTATCAAAAATTTCATTGTCAGATGCCTCATTTGCATGCCTTTTAACAGTACTGAGCAAAGATTTTCTTGAACTATAGTGATGGCAGCAAAAGCTGAGAAATACTTCATCCACCTGTTTTTAAATCCATTTTTCATTTGCCACCCTAAATGTCTGCTCAAAGATGGGATCTCAAGCTGACTTCAATTCTCTCAGTTGAAACATCTCTTAAGATCCATCTAGTGCACCCCACTCAATTCTGTATGTGAAGAGGCCAAACCCCAGGGAGGCCAAAGGGCTTTTGTCTACCCTCAGGGGTGAGTTGACCTCCACTCCCATTGCCCCTTCCTAGTAGGTGACAGCGCTCACCCCTCTGAGGCCATCTGGGAAGGTAAATGGCGATCTGGCTTTTTTGTCAGGTCAACATATTGACAGAATTTCTTCTCAATTTGATGGAGATTCTATTAGTTTTATTTTGAGTGAGAAGAATCTTATTTTAACTCTTATGTGAATTACCATCTTGTTTCTTTAGACTTTGAAACAATGGTTTATACTAGCAGAGAAGACATTGTGGCAACCTAGAATTATGGGGTATGTAGTCATAATTGTGAAGAAGAACATGGGAGTCTTTTCTTAAAATTCTCAATATGCATACACTTTCTGATTTGTAAGTCCAATTGCTGGAGTTTTTAAAAACTATTTTAACCTAACATTCTTATCACCAACTTTTCTTTTAAAGTGCTCCTTTTATCACTTAGTTACTGATTTTCCTGGGTTTGACATATTAAATATTCTGTGAGATGACACATATGTTTTTGAAAGCTGATTCTCAAGAATTCAAGTAGCTGAGTTCTTTATGTTTGTTTTATTTACTGAAGTACTCGACACAAAATGCACCAAAACCTAGAGTTTTATGTATCGTTAATATGATTGTATCGTTAATATGATTGTTGATCCACTTATAATTTATGCAATACTGTATGTATATAGAAAGTGAGTTGTCAATAAAAAAGTGGCCTCTTTGTGATTATAAAAAAATAGAAAGTAAAAACTTCCTCATTATGATTTTTTCAAAAAAGTTCCTATATTTGAACCCATAATTTCCCCATAAATGATCACATATTAGCCATAAAAATTGTATAAGTTTGAAAATTGATTGATTTACTTCAGCTTCTTTGTTTAAAGTCTAAATATTCATGAGAAATGCCTAAACAGTCACAGGCTTACCTCACCATATTAAGGAAATTTAATGACCATTTAAAGCATTGTGTTTACATAAAAAACACAGGAAGAGGAAGCTTGATGGATATGAACGCTGTCTACATGTGACCACAGATATAATGATATTTAGCTTATCCAGTTTTACTGGCAACTCCGTTTTCTGGAGGCTGATACATTGAAATGAAAATCTAGATTTCAGAAAGCAGTCTGCTTTTTCTAAGGTTAAAGCCCTGTAGGACGTAACACAAGAGGCTTCTCTTTGATAATCTTTACAATGTCAGCCAAAATTGAAAATGAAGAGCTACTCCTGAAGAGAGTTTACCCATGGGTCAAAAGTTTCAAAGAGAGGTGCCTAACAAAATAGTTCTATCAAGGATTCAAACAGTGAGGGAAAATTTAAGTTAAGGTCCAGGTGATTGCTGAGAATACAGTTTTACCTCTGAGGGATGAACCAGCTCTATTATAGCAAGGAGTAAGTGGAAAAGTCAATGAGGTGAGAAGAATGAGTTGGCCCATTCATAAGGGCTTTATAAAACAGAATTCTGCAAGAGTGATAAGATTGATAAAGCAATGAATTTTTATATTTACCTGCAAAATATTTCCTTGGAAACAGTCCACAAGCTGACAGGTTTTAGCAACTGAACATGTTTTGAAGACTCCACATGGAACATGCTCTGATGATTTGATCCAAACAGCCAAATAGGAGAAATGGCAAGTCCTTGATGGTGGTGGCAAGAAGTCTGCCAAAAGTAAAAGGCAGTGACCTTTCTGTTTTGAGATGCTGTAATTAAAAAATAGATTATTATTAATATGTGTTCAGATTTTATAGTATGCATATTTTAACATAAAATCAAAAATCTATCATAGCCTGGATCACATTATGATAGCAGAAATTTGTACTGCAGGAAGACTATCCATAAGGAATGCAATTATAATCATATTTTAAAATTCTGACACTATTCTCTAAAAGTTTAGGTGGTTACATAATCTTTCTCAGACTCAGCTTTCTAATTTTTAAGGTGAAAAAGTCAGTAGTACCTACTACTTACTAATAGGTAACGATACATGTGAATCACCTGATACATTGTAAACATTCAATGATGAGTAACTGTTTTGTTGTTATTATTCACTTCCAACTAGCTTTCTTTGTCAGTGACTATGCAATTATGAGCATTAACTATTTTATACAACTCTTTTTAAAAAGTCAGTCAAATAGATAAAGAGTCCTTGTCTATTTTATTGATACTATGGAACTCGGGTGATTAAACACAAGCATTATTTGACTGCAAATTGATCCATGTATTCATAGTTGTTCTGGAAAACAAGTAACAGTTTCTGAAATATCTGGAAGGAGCCAGGTTTTAGTTAAGAGCAGGATAAGGAAGGGTTCTTTAGCTAAAGTTCGGAGGATGTAGACATTTTGATGATTGTAGAACAGAGATTCCAGAGGGTGTTGATTAGCCTTGCTTGGGCACTCTTATCAGACTTTGTACCTGTCCATTGTGCTACTTCTTGATTATTTTTAATTTGGGGAAAAAACGTCATAGATTTTGAAGAATTATAAACTGGTATGTTTATTTGGGGATATAACTAACAATTTGCACATAAGATTAAAATTTACTGGGACAAACTCACTTGAACAAATGAAAAAGAAGTATGTTCCTCCTCAACTCCTAATGGTAAGATCATGGGTATCAGGAATCCTTCTTTACAATTTTTTCCCTTTTTTAGAATGATGTACTTAAATTATTTTTGAAGTAGTCAGACTCTGATTTATTGTCTTAAGAAAGAAAAGCTATGGCATAGTGAACTCTTCATCCAGCAAGTCTGTATCTTTTTTCCCTTAGTCTATGATAATAACATCAATATTAGTAATAATATTGGACACGTATTAAGCCCTTACTCTGTGCTAAGCAACTGTTCTGTGCATCTCACGGTTTCACTCAATTAATCCCTATAACACTCAGAGGTAAATTACAGTTATCATCCCCATTTTATACATAGGAAAGCTTAGAGTTTAAATAATTTGCTCACTGTCACAAGAACCAGCATTTGAACCCAGGCTCAGATTCCAGATATAAATTTATTCTAATTATTTTTCTTTTCTGGAACAGGCAACATACATTCTTTTGGAAACTCTATGCACTCATAACAATATTCCCATTTATCTTGGACTTCAAAATCTTTTTATCAATGTTATTCTGCCATTTCCAGCCTGAATGCCCTTCTCACAGATAGAAAAGTCAGAAGTAAAATAACAGAGCTCAGCATTTTCTCTGTCAGGACTTTTCTCTTTTCAGCCTAAACCTGAGTCCATGATTTTAACCACTCCTTTGAAAATATCCCCAGTTCCTATTTTATTGTTAACCCTGGACCAATCCAAATATTTTCCTGTATCTCCACTTCTGAACTCTGTTGAAAAAAATCAACAACAATGTGGACATGCGCCACTAAAAATATAACATTTTGTACTTTAGCTGTATTTAGGGATAAAGTTGTTTTCTTTCTGCATGCAATACTGTGACTATTCTAAATCTTTAAGAATCTGCTCAAGTCTGACATTCAACATCTTCCTATCTGACCCTATTCCAAGGAATACCTTGCTTTCTACTTCAGAGTGAAACTAGAAGAAAATATGGCGAATCCTCACAGGACTATGTCATTTCTTGCCTAGCATGCATTTTCTGTGCACAAAATGAATGCTAATATACAATATATAGATCCCAGTATGAGTAATTAATTTTTAGATAGATTTTAGATTCCATACAGTTTTAGATTCCAGAACAGAACAGTGATCAAAACTCTGAAGCTAGACTGCTTGGGTTCTAATATGGATATAATATTTGCTAGTTGTTTAATCATGGACGAGTCTTTTTTTTTAACCATTTGTGACTTCAATTCAACATCTGTAAAATTGGGATAATAATTGTACTTAACCATATTGGGTTATTACAGGTTGAGCATCCCTTATCCAAAAATCCAAAATTTGAAATATTCTAATATTCAACATAAGCACTGACATGATGCCAAAAGTGGAAAATTCCACACATAAGTACTTAACACAAACTGTATTTCATGCACAAAATTATTAAAAATATTATACAAAATTACCTCCAAGCTATGTATATACAATATACATGAAACATAAATGAATGTCATATTTAGACTTTGGTCCTATCCCCAAGATATTTCATTGTGCATATGAAAATATTCTAAAGTCTGAAAAAATATGAATTCTGAAACACTTTTGGTCCCAAGCATTTCAGATAAGGAATACTCAACTTGTATAAGGACTAAGTGAATAAATAACTTCTGACTATTTAGAACAGTGCCTAGCACATAAGTAGAGTGGTAACTACTATTTTAACTACCTGGCTTCAAGAATCAACTTTAAGTTTCTCCTCTTCTATGCAGCTATCTCTGCTTCTACATGCAGAGCTAAGTTACTCCCCCTATATCTATAATTTCATAGTTTTTTGCATTTTAGTTTTGTTATAGTACCTGTTACTTTAAATTATATCCAACATTAGACAGCAGTAACATCTTAAGGGCAGAGGTTGTACTTTATCTTTACACACTAAGCACTCCAGTCCATCAGCTCAGGGACTCAAAATATTGCTAAGTGAATTAATTAAAATGAGATTATGAAGCTAGTTCTCACTGATAACTGAAAAATAAACACAGAATTATTAATATGTAGTAGGGTAACTCTTTCAGATATTGTTAGTAACTAACTATCTGATGTGAACAACCAGGTATGACTTAGAAAACACTTTTTTTACTTTGTATTTTTAATAAC
>CAUYSK010031218.1:0-75871 GCA_963575035.1 Avahi laniger
TTTTTATTTATTATTCCAAGGTGTTGTGAGGGTACAAACATTCTAGTTACACTTTATGTCTTTGCCTCACCCAAATGCGGGTTAAAGGCATTTGCTTTAGTGCCCTTCCCTCCCTTCCCTCCCTTTAGTGCTCCCCGTGTCCTTTAGTTGTAGATTTGCCCCCTCCCCTCGCGTCCCCCTAATCCCTAGAGAGTATTTATGCCATGTGATCACCTTAGTGTTGATCAGTTAGTATCAATTCGATGGTGAGTACAAATGGATCCCATTCTTCTGCTCTTGTGGTGCCTCACTTTGGATAATGGGCCTAAGTTTAATCCAGGAAAGTATAAGAGGTGCTAGATCACTGTCGTTTCCTATGATTGAATAATATTCCATTGTAAACATATACCAAATTTTAGTAATCCACTCATGGATTGACGGGCACTTGGGTTGTTTCTACATTCTTGCAATAGTGAATTGTGCTGCCATAAACATTCGGGTGCAGATGTCTTTATAGTAGAATGTTTTGTGCTCTTTTGGGTAGATGCCTAATAGTGCTATTGCTGGATTGAATGGTATTGCTATTTTTAGCTCTCTGAGGTATCTCTAAATTCTTTTCCACAGAGGTTGCACTAATTTGCAGTCCCACCAACATACACTGGGGAAAAGAATCTCTTTTCAATAAATGGGTAGCATTTCTTAATGCTGGGATGCCCTTTCTAACATTGTGTCTAGCTGAATAGGATCTTGCATAAGATTAATGGAGAAAATTACTCATTTATAACTGTAAGGGCCCAATTCTTACAGGAGTAAACTTACTTACACCTTTTCTAGTATCATGAAATGTTGCTTCCTTTTACCTGCTGCTGAAACCTAGGTGCCATCTCTCTATCCTTCTCTAACATGATTCTTGGCTAGAAAAAGTTTACCTGTGCTAATAATTCTTTTTCCTGTTGTCTATAGTTGGTCTTTCAGGCTGCTTTGCCTGGAATAGTCTGCTTTGTCTCCTAAATCTGTGCCTCAGCAAGGACTTATATTTCTCAGGTGCCAGCCACCCCTTCTCTTTCCTCTTATTTTTATGTGCATTTTTGCATTATATCTTGTTACTTCTTATTAAAGAAGCATATTTTAAAAGAAGAAATCCCTGCTGACTTGCTTAATTTTTCAGGTCAGTTAATAGAGATTTGTAGAAAGATACTCTGCAGTATTTCTCCAAAGGAGCCTGCCTCCAACTGGGAAGTCTTTCTACTTCACATTTCCATATCTTTAGCATGCAATTTACATATATTTTATATACAGAGGCTGGCTTACTCAAATTCAGTAATTTATAAGAATGGAGTCCCCCTTACTGTAGATTGGATATAGCGGTATTTCTTTCAGATTTAATGGCAGTCTTCCCCCGTGAAATTGCTACTGTTTTCTAAGCTAAGTGACAAATTGGGATGGGCAGGGGTAGTAGTGTGGAGGCTGACACATGTGCATTCCAGGGAGGAGAACATCGAGATCCAGGTTCTGAGGCAGTAGAGGCTTGCTGTGTTCTAGTGATAGCGAGGAGGCTAGAGCTCAGTGAGTGGGAGGGAGATTGTTAGGCACTGAGGTTGGAGGTATGGGGTGGGGGGTTGTGGAACAAGAAGTGCATATTCTTTAGGACTTTGGAGGCCATGGTAGGCAAACTGGATTTTTCTCTGAGGAACATGGAAAATTATCTGTTCTCCTTCACCACTATTCTTTTTGTCTGAGGCAGGAAAAAAAGTGACAAAGAGTCTGTCTTTGACCAAATTTTAGTCAGGATCCTTTAAATTCTCTTGCCAACTAGGCCTCGATTTTGAACTTCTGTGTCTTTGCATCGCCCAAATTTAGCAGAAATCTTATTAAGCTGTTTAGACAGAATCCTCCACCCTTAATATCTGATTGGGTTCCTCATTGTTCATTATCCTCCAGGTGATGTCTGATCACCCTGGCCTGCCTTCAGCAAGAATCCTGTTAGGTCGATTTAGCCAGAATCCTCCCTGACCTCTGATGTCTCTTCTTAGTAATTTTCTATCCACTGATCCCTGCAACCCTGCTCTTTGGCCACAAATTCCCACTGTTTCTCATGTTTTGTGTTGAGTTGATCTCTTTTCCCTGCTGCAGAACCCCATCACAGTAGTCCCTATACCTGTTGTAATATCCACGAATGGAGTCTGCCATGCTGTTTTAACAAGTATCATGAATAATTTTTCTTTAACAGAAGATTCCTTTTCATATCCAAGGATAAATCCTCCGTCCAAGCCTCACATCCTTGTTTAATGAATTGTCTTTACTAAGATATATTCACACTTGTTATTTAATTATTAATGTATTGAAACTTTATCTTTCACATAGCCTTTAATCATGCTTAAGTTATTTTCTATCTTAAAGCCACGATATTCTTTTGACTATCATTTCCTTGTGTAGTTGCATCCTATTTTTTTCTATCCCTTCATAACCAAATTTCTTAAAAGAGTAGTTGTCTACTTTCCCTTGAGATCAATTGTTTTTAATATTCAGCTCCCACATGAGTGAGAACACACAAGATTTGTCTTTGTGTGCTTGCCTTATTTCACTTAACATCATGTTCTCCAGTTCTACCCATGTTGTTGCAAATGGCAGGATTTCATTCTTTTTGTGGCTATATAATATTCCATTGTGTATATGCATGACAATTTATTTATCCATTCATCCATGGATGGATGTTTAAATTGATTTTCTACTTCTTCATCACCCATTTATAATACAAATCACAAGAATCTGTTATCCACAGTATTTATTTCACTAAAATAACTGTTTCTGACTTCACGAACCACTGTTGAATGGCCAAATCCAATAAACTCATTTCAGTCTTTTCCGTATTTGTACTTTTGTTGACCAGTCCTTCTACCTTGAGATGCTCTCTTTGTTTGACTTCCCCAAACTGCTTTCCCTTTCTTCTCTTGGCTTTGTTAGTTCTTTACTAGTTCTTTCTCTACAGAGCTGTATATTAACCAAACTTTGGTTTTGGATTTATTTTTATTCTAAACACAACTTGAATGACCTCACTCATAGCTTCGACTGCTACATAATAACCCGTTAACTCCCAAACAATTCTTCAGCTGTGATGCCTTTCTTGAGTTTAAATATATATTTCAGTGTGTTTCTTTGACATTTTCCACATTAATCTACTATTATATCTTAAGCTCAACTATCGCAAACCATTTTTGCATCTCATCTCAGTTTATATTTCCAACTCTGTTCATAACATTATTATCATCCATCTATTAAGGATAGCAAAAAATTTGGAAATTATCCTAGTTTTTCCCCTCAACTTCTCATCTCTACTACTAGTAAATCTTGTCAATTCTCTTTGTTAAATAACTCTCAGACCTGTCACTTCATCTCAATTTCTGCTACACACAGTACTCCTGCCTTAGTTTAGGTGATTATTATTTATTTTTAGAATTATTAAAATAAATAGGTAATTCCTCCCATCTAAACTTCAGTTCCATGATTATCATGGAAGTCTTGCCTTACAGTCTATGGAGATACTTGTCTACTCATCTGTTTACCTGTATGGCCACAAGAGGAAAAATTTAAAAATAGAGAAATTAATCATATCTACCAATCCAAAAATAGCTGACATAGGCAATGGTCCTGTTCAAAATAAAGTGGTACTTGTCTTTTTTTTTAAAGCAAATAGCCTTGTGTGTAGCTGTCAAAATGAAACAGAGCTGGGCAGTAGTTAAAGCTGTGAAAACAGATTTTATTCGGGAACTATTGCAATATGGGAATAGAGATATCAGTACAGACCTGGGCTCAATTCCAAATACAATAAAGACAGCTGGAGATTTATAGCCAACGAGCACAATGACGGGGTCAGTGGATGGAAAATTACTGAGGAGACATCAAGAATAGGTGGATTCTTGCTAAACCAACTTAACAAGATTCTTGCTGAAGACAGGCCAGGATGCTCAGATATTAGGGGTGGGAGATAAGAAATTTCATCATATATCAATGGGGGATCAGATTTCAAGGGTGGAGACTCTCTTTAAACTGACTTAGCAGGATTTTTCCTAAAACCAAGCTATGTAGGCACAACAAGGATGGAGGCCAAGGTCGAGGCCTTGTCAAGAAAAGAGATCAGAGGAGCCTAACTAAAATTTGGTTGAGAGAGTGTCTTTATCAATATATCAATTGTTGATAATGTAGATCATATTCATATTTGATAAATTACCAATTAAATAAACCTGAACCTCAGGAGAATGATCAATAATTTAATTGGCTTGTTTCAGACATAGATTGTTTAAGACTATCTTTTGAAATGATTAAAGGATATTAGCCTCTATGTCCACTTGATGTCATCTTTTATTTGTAAAAAATCCTTTTTGCATCTTTATGATCTGTAGGAAAAATTCCAAACTTGTTTTCTTTTTTTTTTTTTGGAGACAGAGTCTCATTGTGTTTGCCCTGGCTAGAGTGCCGTGGCGTCATCCTAGCTCACAGAAACCTCAAACTCCTGGGCTCAAGCAATTCTTCTGCCTCAGCCTCCCGAGTAGCTGGGACTACAGGCATGCGCCACCATGCCCAGCTAATTTTTTATATATATATTTTAGTTGTCCAGCTAATTTCTTTCTATTTTTAGTAGAGACAGGGTCTCGCTCTTGCTCAGGCTGGTCTCGAACTCTTGAGCTCAAACAATCCACCACCTCGGCCTCCCAGAGTGCTAGGATTACAGGCGTGAGCCACCAGGCCCGGCCCAAATTTGTTTTCTTGATGTATGAAATCCATTAAAGTCTTTGCCATGAATATCTTTTCACACTCATTTTCTGCCTTTTCTCAACATGTTTTGTGAATCATACACAAGCCAAACTATATGTGATCTTTTTCTTACATGTCATTTTTCTTAAATCTAAGACTTTTCTCAAGATATTCCCTCTTTCTAGCATGGCCTTGTCAATTTGTAAACTGTCATATTATCTTTTAAGACCCATGTCAATGTCACCCCTTCCCAATAGCTTCTTTCTCTTGCCTTCCCAGTTGGGTTTAAATGTAGCATCCTCTATAATCCCTTAGGGTCCTGTCTATGCATCAGTTATAGTAATATTGCACCGAAGTTACTAGTTTAATGTTTACTGTCCCCAAAGACCATAAACTACAGGGAGGCAGTGATGTCATGCAGTCATCATTGTGTACTCAACATCTACCTCTGTGCCTGGCATCAAGTAGCTGCTCAATGCATGTTGGTTGAACAAATGAATGGATAAATGAATGAATGAACAAGAATTCTATAGCTGGCAGATTTACCTAACATTTGGCTGTCAGTAAAAACAATTGTTAAAATAAACTCAAATCTTTATTTCCTCCATGCAGCAAGGAAGAGATGTCTGCAATTGTTATTCATGGGCAGCTCCAGAAAACAACAGAATTGCAGACAAAAATTGGCACACTACCAAACATTAATTCCAGTGACTTTCTTTTTCTTTTTTTAAAATAAATTTTTATTTAAAAGATTTCCTTTTTAATCTGTTCCAAAGTGTTGGAAGCTGAACTATACAAGTTCCTGCCACCCACCCTTCCAGTACAGTTTTTTGAGGACATATTTTTTTAAATGGAAAAATAACAAGAGGACCCTCTACTGAAACCAGGTAGGACCAGAGTCAGTTCCTCAGGACACTGTGGCAGTGTGGCCAAAGCTGGCCTTCTGGAGCAAGCAGTCAGGTGAGTCTGGGGATGGGGCCCTCCCTCTTAGAAAGCTAAGCAAAGTCATGTTCTCTTTAGATTGGCCCAAATTCAGATTCGAAAATCTCCATTATGATGTTCCCTGGTGCTCTTTTCATACTTTATATATCGAAGGCAGCTCTCTCTTTTATAGTCAGTTTTAGCAGGCAAAGAAACAAAGGAATATAGATACATATATGTGTGTATGTGTATATGTATATAAATAATATATAAGTAAAATATATACATATTTTAGGTATGTATATATACATATTTGGGGAGAGGAGGGTCATGTAAACCTGAACAGTCAATAGATATGTGTATGTATATATATTAATAATATGTAGGTAAAGCATATACATATTTTGGGGGATGAGAGTCATGTGAACCTAAACAGTCATCACATTACCCCAAATGAGCCCGACATTAACAAAAAAATAGTAAACAACTCCAGGGGATTAAGTGACAACATGGGTGCAGCAAGAAGGGAAGGGCACACATTTAACTATTCAATACACTTTGATATTTGTTTGGCAGAGTTCAGGCCAACCCCAGGCTTCCGCACTTGCCAGACAAGTAAGCTAATGATACTCAAAGAAAAAAAATTAAAAAGAAAAAATTCAAGCAGAACTCCATACCACAGTTTTCCTTCAAGTCAGTTGGCCGGCAGGCACAGTCTCCTTGCTGCTTCCTGCCCAGGAACAGAAACTATGGCTTCAAGGCAAATGTAAAAAAAAAAAAAAAAAGTATTTCCACTTACAAACATGAAAATACAGAAACGTCATCAAATAAAGAAAACTATAGAAGAAGTCTACATCCAGCAAAACTAAGGTAGCACCACTTTCTCTGCATTCAATGCTTAAGTGGTTCTCAGTACAACGTATTCTTTAAAAGAAATGCTCACTTGACTGATGGGTGCAGCATGTTGATGGATAAACTCAACATGAAATGCAGTAGGTCAAAGGAGGAATGAGCCAGAAATGAGGGAAACAAGGGTTTGGGATAATTTAGCTTAAAAGGAGGTTGTCACCAGACTACAAATGCTCTTGGCTGGCCTTGGCTCTTCAAGAGCTCTAAATCGCCTGGGAATTAATGCAATGTGGTTAACAGTTAACACTCTTATTCAAATCTGTGTACATCTTTAAAAATAATTATTACAACCTAAATTCAACCACGTAAAAGCACTACACACAGTTCAGACCTACCCTGAAAAACAATACGCAAAAGTGAGATCTGTATCGTTTTGTAATGTTAATTCAACCTAACAGTCCCGTCCCTCACCCCACTTTAGACCCTCCCCTACAAAATTATCTAACTTGTGCAAGAAATGGCAGGCTTATTCTATCTGAAGCCTTCGAATATACACAACATGTAGCCAGGTTCAAATATTTTGGGGGCTCCCTCCTCAAAAAGAAATAACCAAAAAATGAATCAAGTGCCTAAAACATGATACCGCATTTTAGAGCCCTTTCAGATACAAGGCAGAGAAAGGTGTAAAGTAGAAAATATCTGGATCTTCAGTAATTTCCAGAGAGGTCCAATTCCTTGGTTGGCTGCAGGGCAGCGGGCAGATCCTTGCTGCCGCCTGGGACAGAGCCACTAAGTCTGCTCCTCAGCACACAAGCCCTCGGGCCCTGAGCTGAGTGTGCCTTTCCCTCTCCCTTCTCTTTTCCTTTGTTCCATTTCCCACTCCACGAAGGTATCGAAGAGACTTGGCCAGGCCTCATGCTCACCGTAGTTGCTGAGGACCCGGCCAATCACCTGAGTGAAGTTAAAGAACATGTTCCAAGTATCCCGGGAGATGCCCTAGATCCCGGAGGGGTTCTCTGTTAGGAAGTTGAGCCACTGGTCCAATACTGGAGGATTGTTCTGGGTAAAGACTAGTTTCCACAGGGCAATGGCTATTTCCCAATGCAATGACTACGGCCCTTCTTCAGAATCCAGGCCAAACTGAAATGTAAACCGGCAGAGATCCTTGAGTTTATCCTTCTGTTTGGCTTCCGTTAAGAGGCTAGGGAACCGTGCACGGATTCCGTCAATGCTGTATGCACTTACTGCTTTGCAGCCATCAAAAAACTCCTTCCTGGTGAATTTGGACATGGTTGCAGCCTTGCACTTCCAAGCCAAGAGCAGCACTTGAAATTCTGCGGGATCCACACACAGGTCATTGCAAAAGTGCTCCATGCCTTCCTACAAAATTGCATCCTCCCGCTCATCCTCGTAGCGCCTAACAGTTCTCCAATCTCTGCAAGGAAGATTTCTCAGCGTTGCACTTGGACTCCCTCCCAGCATCTCCCGAGGACGCTGGCAGCTGGCAGGCCCCAGGGGCAGCCTCCGCCTTCTTGGTACCATTGAGGAGGATACCCTCACCTGGCTTGCCACAGGGTGACATCTGCTCCTCACGGTGGCCTGCACCTCGCCTACTGTGTGACTTACTGCTGGAGTCACGGTCACCATTCTTGCTGCCCAGGGGCGATGAGGGATTCTTGCACTTGGTGACACACTGGCCCATGGTGCTGTGGATCCGGCCTCTAGGGTGGCTCCCTCTGGATCCGATGCCCTCACTGCCGCTGGCCCATGTACCTCACCATGCCATCAGCCAGAGGAGCCAGCCAACAGCTGCTCCAGAGGTTCCTCCACTCAAACCCTCTCTGGAAACGACGGCGGCCCAGCAAGTCCAAACCACGTACCGTGCAGGCTCGCGTTTCCAGGCTCCCTCCCACTGCCACCGCCTCCTCTTCATCTGCCGCCCACAGGCTGCCCACCGGACCCGAAGCCTCCCCTCCAGTGAGCTTCTGAAAGGCATCTTTTATGGCCTAATCAGACTCCTTCAAGCTGTTTCTATGTACAGGTAACGTCTCATAGCTTGGAATTTCATTTCATCAAACATTTAAACCATTATGTTGGAGAGACAATGAGAATATAGGATCTACAAATAGAACTGGGGTAAGCCTTTTCACAGAGACCTCAACACAAAGCAAGATTTCCTAAATACTGAGCTGTCCACGATGCCCCTCCTTTTCTTCTTCCACGGACCTAGGCAGCTGACTAAGATACTATCTGCCATCCCAACTCAAGGTCTAAAGGCAGAGCCCAGGCAATGAAGGAGGAGAGCATTCTTAGATAAACAAGAGGTGTGGACAGCAAAAAAAAAAAAAAATCAAGATCGGTATAAAATTTGGCCACAAATAAAGAATTAATAAACACCACATGCAAAATTACAGATGTAAAGAAACATATGAAAATTTGTCCCAGAAAGTAGATAAAAATTTTGGAAAACAACTATTTTGTTTGTTAAAGAAAATTAGAGACATTGCAGGCTCTATAATAATCAAGACTCAAAGAGATCCTAAAACTCCAGAACATAGGTAGCTGGAAAAGCCAGAGAATATATAAATAAATAAATAATGCCATTCCCTGTTTTAAAATAGACTTAGAAGGAAATGTAAAATGGATTTAGAAGCAACAGGAACAGAAACAACATTGCAGACAATTATATTAAAGGAAGAAAGGATTGGTGAAAGGCATAAGGATTAAAAGTTTTTTTATTCCTTTACTGTCATTTTAATAGGATCTTAGGAAGGAGAGAAGATAAATACTTGTGGTTGAACAACCACCTTTAACAAGAAAGTCTCCTCTTTACTTTTGAGGAAGTGAGAAAACAGGACTGTTGGAACAGGAAATAGGACAGGAGTCATTAGTGTGATAATGAGCCTCAAGAAACACTGGATGTCCCATATTGAAAAGGGATATTTCCAATCTAGACTACTGATAACTTTCCTATCCATATGTGGAACCCTTGGACAGAATGTGGCTCAAAAACTTTGACTGAGGCTTTCAAACGTTATTTTGTAGAATTTGTGTCATACATGTGGCATCAGCCGCTCAAAAGCTGATGCCACTCTGATACCTGATGTGACCTCTTTTTTTCCAAGAAGGTTTTAGTGTGTTTTCTTCATTGTCAGTATTCTGATATTTTACAACAATGTTCCTTGATTTGAAACTTCTTTCATCTATTGTACTGTGCATTTCTTGGGCCTTTTGATCTGTCTTTCAGGTCATGGAAACTTTCTTGAATTAATTTCTTGATAGCTTATTTCTCTCTGTTTTCTCTTTCTGAGACTTTCATTAATCATATTTTCCAAGCACTCTTTATGTTCTCTAAACAAGAGTGAATTTAGACAGTTGTATATTCCATGTTCTTGTTTAATGAATATCATAAATTCTCTCAGATATATAAGGATATTTATTATTTTTAAAAATCCCTTCTGATGCTGTATTTTAAAATCATATTGGAGTTCCCTTTTCATTTTGGTTTATGCCATTCCTGTTAGAAGGGTTCTTTAGGTATCTGGTGATCCTTGGCTGTCCATTTATATGAAAAGTGAGACACTGAGATGCTGTTTGGAAGCTTTGTGTGCATAGGGGTGTTTAGTTGGCCTTTTCCATTGGGTGAACAGGAAATTGCAAATCTATTTCATTTGAAGCCCACCCAGGTGTTTTCTCTTGGTCAGGTGTCTTCCCATTAAATTAATCCCCAAATCTCTTGTGTATATAAGAAGGGAATGGGCGGAGGGGACATAATTCTCTGATTGCCACCAATTTAGAAGCTGAGAGGACAAAGGAGGTTAAAAGCGTCTTATTATTTAATTTCATCCTCTATTTTTCACTGCCTTACACCAGCTCTTATGTGCGCCTGTTGTCTCCACACCAAATCTCTCTAGTTTATCTTCTCTATTCAGTTAACTTTTCCATCTTCTGCTGAGGTGTAGGATCCGGCAGTCATCTGCAGAAAATCAAGGAGGGAATGTGGACGTTAATTGCTTCTTTTGTGGATTTTTTTTTTCTCAGTCCTTATTTTTCAAGGCCCTATTCAACATCACCAGTGTACCTCCAGTTCTAGATCCTTTCTGAAGTTTGTGGGTATGTCAGTCTACCTACAGGACTCTCCCATTTCTGGCTTAGTTGCAGTTCTCTTTTTCTGATTGGCAAAATCGTTTACATTTGTCCATTTGTTTTCCAACTCCCCAGATTTTGTTGCTGTTACCTTCAATGGCTCACTCTTTCTCCTGGAGAATTTTATTCCTCTTCCACAATTGGGGGAGAGACATGGAAGAAAGGGCCCTCGGTACATTTAGACAATGTGCCACTAGGAAGTCCTAGTCGATATTGACTCCCAACTCTTATTTTGAAAAACTTCAAATATACATAATTGCTTTCTTTCTCTTTCTGCCTATCTGCCTGTCTCTCTTTCTCTCTGGCTAAATTTTGGACAATTTGAGCATCCAAATGATGAATAAGTAAATAAAATAATGATCCATTTTTGTTGACCCATTTCAAAGTAAGTCACAGTTTCCGTGAACTATACTCCCAAATATATGCATAACCTTAAATCTATGAAGAATAAAGTCTTCCTATGTAAGTACAATATCATTTTTAATTTTAAAAAATTAAAAATAACCCATAACATCACCTAGTATACAGTCCATATTAAAATATTCACAACGGTCATCAAATGTTTTTTATATCTATCCTTGTTTGTTTACAGGATCTAGTCAAAGAAAACATATTGCATTTGGATGCCATTCCTTTTCAGTCATTTTAAATCTAAAACAGCCCTACTAATGTTTTGATGTTGGAGGAGGTCCACATTCTGGATTAGGGTGATTATTTCCTCATGGTGTCATTAAACTTGTTCTTTTATTCTCAAAGTTTCCTGCAAACTGAAAGGCAAGTCTGAGGCTTGATTTGATTCATGTTAAACCTTGTTGTCCAGAATGCTTTGTAGATGATGCTATATTCTCCTTACTGCATCACACACATCAGGAGGCACATAAAGTCAGACTGTCTTAGTCTTAGTGCTAAGTTTAATGATGTGATTAAAACAGTGAACACTAGATCTGTTATAAGCCAACAATTTTCCTTTGAATTAATAGTTGATCTGTGGGGTGATACTTTTAGATGATGTGAATCTCATGTTCCCCAGTCACTTCCTACCTAGTCATTTTAGAATCAATTCATAATCCTTGCCTGATTGTGAATTATGAAATTGTGGTTGCAAAATGGTAATTTTCTAATTCTGTCAATCATTTTGCATTTACTGAATAGCATTTTTCCCTAAAGAAAAGCTTTCCCTTTTTACCTTAGCTGTATGTGTGTGTGTGTGTGTGTGTGTGTGTGCATATGTATAATGTACACATAATTTATTTGAATATTTATTTATTAAAAATAAATCGTTTTTGTGTATGCATATACCCGTCCCCTCCTCCCCTTCCCCCCTCCTTCCTGCCCAACATCCAATAGATGTTATTCTTATATATGCATTTATGTGTTGATCCGTTAATACCAATTTGATGGTGAGTACATGTGGTAGTGCAATGCGCACCACGCAATGGGATGGACATATTTGAAATTTGGACTGCGGGGGGGAGGGGGGGCAAGGGCAACACGCGTAGCCTAAACATCTGTACCCCCATATTATGTTGAAATAAAAAAAAAGAAAAATAATAAATAAATAAATCATTTTTAACATTTACATTATTTATTTTGTATTTCAAATTTTCTAAAATGTGGACAGTGGAAGTCCCTTCAAATTGGCGCCTGTGTACATTTGACAGACTCCATTAGTCATTGAGCACCTTTTTGTTTTGTTATATTATGAGATATCCCATATCCACCTGTATTTTTCCTGTATAGACTTGAAGTCATCCATTTCTCCCAGGAGCTTTTTTTTCTCATAGTGGGCACTGGTATTTGGAAACCAGAATCTGTGCATCAGGAATTTGCTCATTGCAATTTGGGATAGTATTGCTTCTCAGCACTTTTAAGAGACAGCGCTAGGAAAAAAAAAAATATATATATATGTATAAACATATTTAATATATAAAATTATAAATCCATACTAATAATATATATGTATAAACATATTTAATATATAAAATTATAAATCCATACTAATAGTTTCAATTAAGATTTACCATATTAGATATTTTATTATATTCATTCATATCATATTTTTGTCTCTTTTTCTTACAATGAAAATCTCGTTACCCATATTTTCTTTATTCTACAATTCACATAAAAGTGTTTTTGGAATTATAACACCATTATTGCTACTAACAATAAACTGTAATAAATAGTTCAAGATTTCTTTGCAGTTCACTTTTTCCTCAGAATAGATGCTACTAAAGACATAGTGTTATTTAAAATACTTCTATTTTCTTATGTTATGTCATCAATTTAATATACCTGTGGTAGATTTATTTCTTTATATTCAATTTTAGATGTTTTCTTTTAAAATCTTTGTTATTTAATTTTACATTTTGAATAATATAAACCATTTTATGTTTTGACTATATAAAGCATTACTCAAAAATATGAAAATGTATACTCAGATAAAGGTAAACTATGATAAAAGCCAGATAGAGGTATATTCAAATTTTTGCTTCTAATCTTATTCCCTCCACCTTACTCCCACACACTTTTGGTCACCTTATGAGCAACCACCCAATTTAGATAATCATTGTCATTTGTTTCTGATTCAGCCTTTTTGTGCTTCCTTTTGCAAAAATGAACATATATTTATATTCTTTCTTACACAAAAGGAAGCAGTCTCTCTATATGCTATTTTGCACCTTTTTTCCTACTTAACTATGGCATTTAAAGTGAAAATTCATGGAAATCTTCCTAATTATTTTTACAGCTGCCATAGTATTTCATTAGGTGGATGTGGTTTATTTAGCCTCCTACTGATAGGAATTTGTTAGTCCAACATTTCAGTAGATCTTAACTATTATAAAATTATGCTGCAGTGAATAACCTTGTACACATATTGTATTATATTTGTAGAGACGTATCTTCAGGGTAAATTCTAGAACTGGGATTGCTCATTCAAAGCATAAATGTGTAAGTATTTCTTCTGTCTTCTCCACAAGGAGTTAACCAATTTTAACTTACTACCTAACCACTTCCATCCAATCTTGATGCCTATTTATACATTACTGTTTAAAAAATCTTTGCATAACCATCTGGAGAACTAGAGTTTTGTTTTGTTTTGTTTTACTGTTTAATTCTTTTTCCTTTACTACCCACCTGCATCTAATCCTCCTTGTAATTTCTTGATAATCTTAAAACTTTGTATGGCTCCTTTTTTGAGACGCTGTAATTATTGAAGTATACAACGTATTTCCTACTTCACAGTTGTCTCTTGTTAGCCCACCTATGCATGTTAAGATGTTGGTCACTTATCTCTTCAATGTGTACCTGTCTGTAAAACCAGTTCAATAAATCATCACAGTATTTGCCAGAGGCAGGGAATTTTATGTTATTGTGGTTTTGGAAATGTTTTTCTTCTTCCTTCAGAGAGAACAGCAACTTAGCTAGAGAATTGAATTGTGGTGAGAAAACACATTCCATAAGTGCTCTATATGTATTTTCCCAAACTCTTCTGCCCTCTAACTTATGAAAGTGAAGATGTTTCTTTTTTCCCCCCACCTTTGGATTTTAGGTCTCCTTTCATTCTATCTGCATGAAGTTCAAGTTCTTTGAATTTGTAATCTGAGAAATTAAATAACACATTGGTGACTCTCTGTCTTCCTTTGATGCTAATGATGGAAAACATGTTACATCTCTCTCAAACTTTAGGATACATGCTTTTTATCAATTCAGAAAAAATTGCCTTAAGTTAGTTTTCTAGTTTCATAATTGTGGTTTATGTTTTAATTTTTTTTTTCACGTCTCCTTTGGCATCACTATTGTGAACAGATTGGATTTTTGTCCGTGATACTCTCAGGTTGCATTTTCAGCTGGTTATGTGTGGTTGCCATCTATTTTAGCTGTGGCACTTGTTTTGATAGGGTTAGTACCCATTCCATTCAGTTGTAAAATATTCTAAATATCTCCCTTGTTGTGTTGACCTGACACTAGTCTACGAGCTAGTGCAAGTGCCTTCTGAAGTTTATAGTTATCTTTGGCTAATTGAGAAATATTGGGAGAACAAAATGAATTTGTAATAAAGATAAGGGTATTCAGCTTACAAAACTATTCTTTATTCTGAGTTTGTGTCATTTCTAAATTTTTGGTTACAAATTGTTCATACTCTAATGGAAAAAATGATAATGGTAGTTTGGTTTTTTTCTTTAACATTCTTACTTGGCTTAAAGAAAGATAACACTAACTCAGTCCTCAAAATTTTAAAAAAGAGAAAAAAAAATTTTTGTGAAATTCAAAAGTCTGGAAGCACTAATCTTTGTCTTTTTTTTTATGGTAATGTCTAGGCTGGCCTGTTACTTGTTTATGAATCCATCGGTATCATTTCTTTAGGATTGACATTTGAGATTTAACTTTATCTTTTGAGTTACCGAATCTTTTTGCATTCCTCTTTGCTATTTCCAGGAATGTTTATAATTCTTCACTTTTTATTTTTATCCAAACTGTTCAGTTTTGTAATTGATGTTGTCTATTCCATGTTCCTTTGGTCACAAAGGCCGAGTGGCACATCAAGAGTAATAAACAGGATCAACGAATAAACTAGATTTTTCTGGCTGTTGTCCTTAGATAGTTTCCACTCTGCAAATGCCCTTTCAGTTGTTTCTAGAAGTTTCCAGAGAACATCCCACATGAGTGTATTAACAAGTCTGTCAGATCTGCTGATTGCACACACCTCTGCAGCCCACATCGCTGATGAAAGTGCTTTGTCATCATCAATGGCACCAATGCTCGCTTTTGTGGATAGACTGTCTGGCCAGTGGTGCTCTGTTCTTTTACTCCCATAGATAAGGACAATAAATATGGGAAAGATTAAAATAATATTTTATTATCTGCAGAAAATATTTATATAGTTAGAAAATCCCAAAGAATTGGCAAGAACTAATAGTATTATTTTTTTCATACAGAAGATATGTCAATTGCAAGATAAACAAATCAGTAATATTCTAACATATTAATAATAAATGGAGAGTCTAGACAGAAAAGGTCTCCCTTCAGTGTAACACACACACACACACACAAAGGCATTGGGATGAAATTACACATAGCTTTGTAATGAAAATAATAAAGCTTTAATAAATATAAATAAAAATTTTGAAGAAATATAAAGGTACATTAATAGATGGGAGAATAAACATCTGATAATTCTGACTGGAGCTGTATGATCTAGAGCTGGAAGAGGGAAACAGGAGAGGCTTACAAATAGTCCAAGATAATAGAATTAGAGCAATAGGGAAAAAACAGCACCTAACAGAGAACACAGCCTGGGAACAAAGGAAATTATCAAAAGGATGTGGCCAATGATAAAAAGAGCAGTAAAGAAAAGAGAACAAAGTTCAAAGCCAAAGGTCTACATTGAAGAGAATTCAAACAAACAAGGGAAGAGACTGGAGGAGGAGGGAGGGAGGACATGGTCTGCTGGTTAGTGCCTGAAGAGTTTCCCATAGATACTGATTCAAATCCTCTTTCCTATGGAGTCAGAGGTCACCACCAGAGGTGAACAAATGCCAAACTAATTCAATAATAATTTTCCAGCAGCTAATTTAGAAGTTACAGCTTTGAGTAACAGTCCATCAAGATTTTATCTTAGCAATAAAATGCTTCTAAATTTCATATGAAAAATGAACAGGTCACACAATTGCAGAACCTACAAAGCAGCAGTGAAAGGGCCCATTCTACCAAGTATTGAAACATGCTCAGTACTAAAATGCTTGGCTACTGAGTATACCATAGAATAAAGAGATCATTGGAACAGAATAGAACTCTAAACACTGTAGGATGAAACAATATCACAAAAGAATTGAAAAGGAAAGACTATTCATTAAATGGCAATTTGATACCTGGATAATAAAATGAGGAAATAGTAATTTAAATCCACCGCAGGCTAAATTTATATCTCTCACCAAAATGAATTCCAGAAGAATAAATGAATAAACATTTAATAAAATCAAATTATCTAATACCGAGATGAAAATTATTCAGATATTTGCATTTATGATATTCTCTTCAAGATTTAAGTCATAAAATACAAGGAGCTCAAGATACCATTTTGTATGTGGCCCTTTCTGTGGCTGCTCTGTTGCTGGCTGCACCTTCCCTATCTGCGATTCTTGCCCGCCTGCCTCTCATACTAGATTCTGGGCTTTTTGAGAAATCAATATAAAACATATGAAATATATGTAACAATAAAAGTAAAATACATATTTAAAATCATCTGTATAGTATGATTCTATTTGTGAGGAAAAATATAAATATATGAGTACGTATGTGCATGTATATATATTAGCTTGTATAGGGAGAGGGGAAAAAAGGAAGATACCAGGGAAATCACAAATATGTCTATCTCTGAAGATTAGGATTACTCTAATTTGTTTTTGTCTGAGGACTCCTTTACACCCTTAAAAATTAGCGAAGACTCCAAGGAGCTTTGTTTGAATGCATGAGATTTATAGATATTAATATTTATTATATCAGAAATAAAAACTGAGAACTTTAAAATACATTTATATATGATTTTGAAAAATTATTATTTTTAATTGACACAATAATTGTATATATTTATATTACAGTGTGATATTTCAATACATGTATATAATGCATAATGATCAAATAGGGGTGATTAGCATAATATCACTTCAAACATTTAACATTTGTGTTGAGAACATTCTAAATCTACTCTTCTAGGTATTTCAAAATATATAATAAATTGTTTTTTATTATAGTCACCCTATAGTGCTATAGAACTGCAATCCCCAGCCCCCCTCCAGGTGGCAAACTGGTACCAGTCCATGGCCTGTTGGGAATTGGCCGCAGAGCTGCGCCACCCCCACCACCCTGTGGAAAAATTATCTTCCATGAAACTTAGGAAACAGGGGTGAGGGGGGAAGTTCTGCACAGCAGAAGGTGAGTGGCGGGTCAGCAAGTGAAACAGTCATCTTTATTTTTCTTTTTCTTCACCTTTTTTTTTTTTTCAGGGTATTGTGAAGGTACAAACATCATGGTTACACTTTATGTTTTTGCCTCACCCAAGTGTGGGTTAAAGGCATGCCTTTCCCCCCTACAGTGCTCCCCATGTCCTTTAGTTTTGGATTTACTCCCCCCATCCCCCTAATCCCTGGAGAGTATTTCTGCCATGTGATCACCCTAGTGTTGATCAGTTAGTACCAATTGGATGGCGAGTACAGATGGATCCCGTTCTTCTGCTCTTGTGGTGCCTCACTTTGGATGATGGGCCTAAGTTTAGTCCAGGAAAGTGTAAGAGGTACTAGAATACTTTCTTTAAAACAAAATTTCAGAACAATTATTTTTCCAGATCTCCTATAGAGTAGAAGAAATCACTTTGAGTCTTAAAAACTGTGTCTGAATCCTAGTTTTACCATTTTCTATTTCAGAGACCTTGGTCAAGTGATTTAATTTTTTTTAGACTTTGTTCTTAATATTTAAAATGGGGATATTAATATCTTTCCCGTGTGATTGTTGTTAGGAAAAAAATAAATTAATAGGCTTTCTAGGCAAAGCTTTATAATTTGGTAACTGTCTTTCCAGTATTTATTTATTTAGATTTTTATTATTTAGGTTTTATTTTATTATTTAGGTTTTTTATTTCCTCTCTCTTTTTTATATGCACCAGAAAATAAAGAGCCTGAGTTTTTATATAGCTTGTTTAGAATGAAATTGATTTAATTTGAATGTTTTTCTTATTCCTATGATACTTGAATATGCTAACTAAAATATTATTTATAATGTCTTTTTTTCAAAGATACATGAATATATATTCTATATGAGCATCTTAGCCTGGATTCTTTCTGGAAAAAAGAGCCTATAACAAAGGCTTGAATGCGAGTAGTTTATGGTGATTAGTGATCCCAAAGCACAGAAGTGGCACGGGGAAGGAGAGTCAGTAGCATGGGTTCTGAAGTTGTTCACCTCTAGAAGGAACTGGATTTCTGTCCCATTAGGACCTCCTGAGGTGCCCTGTAGAATGTGCCTCAAAATGGTCCAACCTGCCTGCCAAAGACTGAAGAGGGAACATTTATCCACTGGCTCTAATCCAGTTTTCCCATTGGACAAAAGTTACTCCTTGGGATGTTAGTTAGTTTCTTCACACCATCAGGTTTCTGCAGGCATCAGAGAGCTCTAGGGTAAAAAGCAAAGGCAGTACAACTGGGGTGAAGCCAATTGCCACAGCAGTAGCTAGAGAAAAAAGTGGATTGAGAAGGTGTGAGGTGGGGCCCAAGAGGTGTCTAGTACAATGAAACACACCATTGTATGTCACACCATCATATGTCTTACTCCAGTGTTTTTAATTTTAAAAACAAATCAGAAGAAAACTTACTTACTGATTGGAATCTTTAAAAGAAAAAATTCCTTTGAAATATTTTATGGAGCTGTGGGAAGAAAGATTTGATAGACAAGTAGCAATCCAAATTTTAAAGCATTTTGGATCATATATAATATCCTGATATTGATTGAAATCAAAATTTGCATAAATAACAAAATCAAGTTTCACACAGTAGACATAGTGTGACATTTGTGTAAAAAAGTATATTTAAGGTGAAGAAAATAATTTGAAAAACTATGCAACAGACTTAATGTTGGTAGCTTTTGGAAGGAGTGGGATAAATTTTAGGGACATTAACTCTAAATTATGTGTTTCTGTAATGATTAAATATAACACAACAAATACTTGTTATTAATCAGGAAAGAAATCCTACTAAAAGATCCGCAGAAATACCCAAATAGTAAACTAAAATATATATTTAAAAAATGAGCATTTTTCACAAATGAGTAGGAATTTCATATGGATAGGAAGTAAAAACAGTGCTAGTAGCCAACCATTGACTGAGCTAAAGAGCATGACTGAAATCTTTCTAATGCCAGACACGTTTAGAATACTATGTAATATATTAATAGTTCTGAGAAATCTCTTCACTTTAGTACACTGGAATGTGAGTAAATATGTATTTAGAACAGCCCCAGTAGAGGCTGCCTCAAAAAAAAAAAAAAAAAAAGAGAATCTCACATGACTGAATACAGATTGTATTTGCTTGAGATATGCTCTAGCACAACTGGCTTAGCCCAGACTCTACCCCCAAATCTTTATCTTGTCCAGAGTGTAGGGGAGGCAATTGTCAAGAGGAAGGAGAACTTGTCACTTATGAAAACTTGCTATATCCTAGGAATTTCACAGAGCAATACAGGTTGAGTGTCCCCTATCCAAAATGATTGTGACCAGAAGTGTTTCAGATTTCTGATTTTTTGGATTTTGAAATATTTGCGTTGTACATTTACCAGCTGAGCATCCCTAATCTGAAAACCCAAAATGATCCAATGAGCATTTCCTTTGAGTGTCTTGTCGGTGCTCAAAAAGTTTGGGATTTTGGAGCACTTCAGATTTCAGATACTTGGACTGGGGATACTCAACCTGTGTAAGCAGCCCTTCAACACCTGAAATAGTGAGACACAAGATGAACTTTAATAATACTCAGATATTTAGTAAATGAAGAAAAAGGCAAAAAATGAGAGATGACGGCTATAGACAGTAGATTACAGTTAACCCTCTTTCAAGTAATCATTAATCTGAGGAAGAAAGCAATACGAAACAAAGGATGTAACAGAATAATTTAGGAATAGAAATTTGAAAATTTGGATAACTTACCAAAGTTAGAAAATGTATTGAAAAGATAACAATTTGAAGATGTATTCTGGTAAATTTTCAAATTCAGATGAGAGTAAGGAACCATGTATTTATTCAATTTGAGGGAACAGAGACAAAGCAATTTTGACATCAAAGGAACAAAGATTGTATTCAGATCTGTACTTTGAAACCATAACTGTCAGAAGACAATGGAAAAAAATATGTAATTTTTTTCTAAATATTTGTATTTTTTTATTTTAAAATATAAAGGAGGTACAAATGTTTTTGTTACATGAATACACTTACAATGCTGAAGTCAGGGCTTTCAGTCTACCTGTCACCTGGACTGTGTTCACCGTACCCAAAAGAATAAATATTTGAGAGAAAAACAATGACCAAAAAATGTTTATATCTAACTAAATTATCATTCATGTGTGAAAGCAATGAAAAGATACTTTTAGATCAGAAAGGTGACCAAAGTACCTTTTTTGAGAATAAGATCACGAAATCTGTTTGAATAAAATCACCAAATAAATGAAGCAAAAGTGAAATTCCAGAATAAGAAAGTATTTCCAGAATACTTTTGCTTTCCAGAATAGCAAAGGACTAGGGGTGAACAACAAAATCAGATGAGATGATAAAGAATAAAAAAGTATATGAGTGCTAACTACTATTTTTAAAAAGAGGGTTAATGATAAATCAAAAGAATAATGCATATATTGTAGGATTTATATATTTTAAAGGGGACAAACTCTGCATTCTTATAATGATAATTACAAAGTTACTTTCCGGTGGCAGTTATCCTCAGATAACAAGGACTCCTTATAAAACAAAAATGAAAGACAAATTTTCACCTATCAGTTCATAAACCCAAACACATGTGTGCACATACACATACATATTAAACATATCCAAATGCTAGTGAGAACCTGATGAAATTAGAATGGGCATAGTTTAGTGCTGGGCATGTATATTCACAAAATCTTTTTGGAAGCAAGTTTTAGGCTATTTCAAGGCTCACAGACATTATACTAACATGTAATATTTACAGTATACCTTGGGCACTATTTTAAGTGCTCTATAAAAAGTAATTCATTTGGTCTTCATAAAAACCTTACAAGGTAAGTATTATTACCATCATCTCCATTTTACAGATGAGGAATCTGAAACACAGAGGTTAAGTGATTTTCCTGAAGTAATACAGTTAGAAAGCATTTAGGATCCAATTTGAATTCAGCTGGTTTGGCTCCAGAGTCCACATTGCTATAATGTCTTGGGAATCTAGTCTAAAAATAAATTGAATAACTCAATAATGTTTTATATAGGGAGTGTTTATAGCAGCATTATATATAATAATCAAAATAGGAAATAAGGTAATGCTTCAGTAAACTGGTGCATTCACAGGATGAAATATTTACTATTCACCATTACTATCTGATATTGTGAATATATAATTTATATGTTATATTTACAAATATACCTAAAATATTCATTCACCAATTTAAAGGAAAGATTTTAAATGACAATGTTAAGTAAAAACCTGATTAAAAGCATTATAAACATGGAATGAATCATCACTGTTGAAAATTTAAAAAGAGAATATTCTATAATATTAATATTTATTATATTTGCTTAGTAAGATAATAGCTGATTCTTTTTAGTTTCTAGTATCTTCCCAATTTTTTTCAATTAGTTTACATGCTTTTGTAATGAAAAACTATAAAAGTATATATTTATTCCAATATGTTTATAATTCTGATATCTTTTAATGGATAATTTTATAGTCCACATAGTGCAATAGGCAAAAGTGACTTGGGCAATCCTTACACTTGATTTCCTATTCACATTTCTCATCTCTAAAATTGGAGAGAGTGTTTCTGTTTAAAATCAGAGAGTAGTAGTGGGCCATGAAGACCAAAAAACCTCGTGTGAAGGGAGTGCAGTGTTGGGCAGAGATATCTATTAATATGAAATATAAGAATGAATAGAAGGTAACTGAACAGCTTGGGTTTCCTTGGAATCTGCCCTTAAATATGATGGAACAGACGACAGAGTACAGCCATAAAGGACAAAAGGCAATACAGGCAATCAGTGTAGTATATATCTCTGAGTGATAATTGACTAAAAATAAATAGTATGATGTTTCACTATTGATCTTATCTTTCCCTCTCAGGCTTTGTCACAGAATATACATTCCCTGGCATGTTGGAGCCCATCTGTTTTGCTCTGCACAGATCCTTGTTTTATACAGTAAATCACTTATAGGATCTGAAGTTCTCTTCAGTTCTATGCTTTCTCCTCACTCCTGTCTTTCACTACAGCTTTTGAATCTGGAGTGATAAGCACTCCTGAGAAGCCATTTCAGATCTTGTACTTTAGCAGACTTCCTTTGCCTGTCACAGCCCTGCTGCTCTCATTGGTGAGCCTGGAACACTTGTCAGCTTTGATTAAACTCATGGAAATCCCAGGCCAGGCATAATTATTAAGGTCACATCGTTTAAATCAGATTGTTCTGAACTCAAAAACACCTTTTACATATGGCACTTGCTTTTTGCCCTATCATTTTGTAAAGATAACAGGAAGAAGAAATACAGTAAATGCCTATATTAATGTTAAGATTATCCTTAGTTACTATATATAGTACTTTACAGTTTACAGAGCATTCTCAAGAATACTCAATTCTCTTTTCTCTCTCTACTTTCTCTTCCCCCTCTTTACCCCTCTCTCCCCTCTCTCTCTTTACTACTCCAAGCTGGGTTTTTTTTCTTATTTCGGTTTGATGATGAATTAGGCTTATTTTGACGTGTTAAGTATTTGTCTTATTTCATAGACATTCTGAGTAATTTTCTCCTTTCTTTAAATTTATGAACTCTTTACTCCTAAACTTCATCTGGGCTGAGATTATTGTGTCTTCTCTGCTATCCAAACTAAAAACAGCTTAAACTGCACAGAGCCAACGGTTAGATGTAAAAGAGGAGCCTGGAGAAAAAAGTAAAGAGCTCATTTTAGTCTTTGCCCTGACATCTATATCATATCATTTATATAAGCATAGCTTTTGTCTTCTAATCGCCCAAAACCTTGAGGATATATTTAAGTACTAGGGTAGCAGCATGTCCCATAATGAAATAAAAGTGATTGTATTAATATTAATAGTTTATCTTTGGAGATTTCTTGAAAACTGTGCCACTGAAAAATCCCTAAGAATAATTTTTATTGGTCTTCAGAAGGTCCCTGATGCTATGAAAAGGCAGCTTTTGCCAATTATAGCCCGGATTTCTTCTTCCCTTAAAGCTATGATCTTGGTCCAAATGCAAGTTGATATTTTTTTGATATGGTTGAGATTTTGGTTGTAGCTATAGCATTTAAACATAAAAATTATGGTCAATCTCTTTAAAACATGAATTCTAATACTGAGTTTTATAAATGGAAAACATGAGATGCTTCTTATTTTTTCAAAGTTAGCCTGACCCTTCTGTCTTAGCCCTTTTTACTGTCCTTTTAGTGAACCTAAAGAAGCATAGTAACACTATTACTTAGTCATTGGTTTCTTGAGCGTTGTATTACATTATCTTCAGGTTTTGACACTTTGGTTAATTGCGTTGTAAATTATTTTAACTGTAAATTAACTTCTCTGCAATCGATGTGCCATGTGGGAAAGGAGAAAACAGAAATCCAGATATGATATGATGGAGGTAGAAAATGTTTATCTTTCCTGGGACAAAAAATAAAATGCATATATATTAAAGAGAATGTGGCCTACATGAAGAATTAAAATAATCTGGTTTTAGTGTTTATTATGATTTAGATAGACATTATGTAAGGCAGTGTATTTATATGAATGTTCTTACTAACATTACATTTGCTGAACGTATTATGCATTGCAAAATGCTTTCATATTCAGACTGATTCTGAAGCTACAATGCTTGTCCTCAAAGAGTAGTAGTCATTTTTGTTGGGGAGTCAAGTGAGGTAGAGTAATATAATAGAAATATCGTCAGCCTAAGAGTTAAAAGATTTGATGCTCTGACCCCATTATGTCACTTAACTAGCTATGAACCAGCTAAGTTAGCCTTTCTGAATAAGTTGGGGGCTTGGAGTATCTGTGACTTTTCAGGTCTAAATTTCTTAATTCTTTAATGACAAACAAAATCATTAGAAAGCAGGATGGCAACATAAAGTGATAGATTGGAGGACTGCTTTCATCTGAGACTATGTGTGATCAAGGACACTGTAGATTTTTTAAAGTACAGTGATGTAAAAATTTCTTCCATAAGAAGAAATAAGGTAATTGAGTCTGTCTGGAGACAGAAAGAAACCACACAGTAACTTAAGCAAGGGAAGTTTCATATAAGTAATTATTAAACTGTGATAGAAAAGTACCTGTAAAGATATAAAGAGAACCCTAAACCATGTCTTAGGAATGAGGGAGAGGACTTGAGGAAGGATATCTTATAGGTGAAACACTCTCCGCAAGGCTGAGAAGGTGTGGTGGCAGTTTTCATTTGGTTGCCTAGTCCAGAGCTTGTCCACAGTTGCCAGGCAAGAAGGAAACAACCTTTTAGGATATAGGCAAGTGTTGCTGGTAGGAGGGCTCACAGCCAAAGTTGAGATGCTGCTATGGATAAGAGGCTTCGAGAGCATGTTGAGATAGTTTCTGGATGGTGGTCTCTAAGCCCAGGCTCAGGTCGCAGGGTCACTGAGGGACTGCATAGTTTGGGCATGTGACCGGTGCAGAGCGCTACCGATGTTCCCACACACATGCACCGCTAATGGTTCTTGCAGCAGGAGCAGGAAAAAGTAAAACAAAGCCCATGGAAAGAGAAGCCTCCTTCCTTCTGCAGTATCTCTCCAGTGCCCTCTATTGACAGAAACTTAACATTGTATTCATTATAAAGGATAAATGCTTAAAGAGTCCAATCCATTATCACAGAGCAAGTACTGAAGGGTGAATTTAAAGCTGAGAACCAATAAATTCATAACTGGTACAGTGTGGTTAGCTCTTACCTCCATAAAGCTATACATGGCAACTTCAAATTTCTCAACTATAAGTGAAGACACTGCTCATAGATCTCTACTGTTTGTTCCCTATTTGCCCATAAAGTGTATATCTAGTGACTGAATTTTCCAGAAGCTCATCTGATTTTAATGGATTGTTTCACTCTTGCTATTTAAGTATAAAGTCCAAAGTAAAATTAAAACATTTTCCTAATAATCTGTACCTTAACTTAGCCACTGATATGTCTAGACCACTGTTATTCTTGAGCTTGGAAAATGGTGTGCCCTGTAATGAGCGATTTCTCATCTGCTTGGGAACTTGACACAAGCCTGCCTGTCTCTGTTTCCTGCCCATGAAACAGCAGACAAATAGAGTGAAGATTTTCCCAGATCCAATTCTGGTTTCGAGGTTACTCTATTTCCCTATCAGAAATGAGAGTAGTAGTAGAGCTTCTTTTCCCAACTTTTAATTCATCCCAGGTTGTTTCAGGGAAGTAGATGGAAGTAAGTTTGAAGTGTCTTGGGTCAACTTCTTGCTCATCAAAGAAGCTGCACATTTGGGACTGATGTTCTCTCACTGTTTGGCACCGACTTCATTATTCTTAGAAGATTATTATTTTAAAGTACAATTTTTAGGTGATAGTATTATCTCAAAGTTTGGTTCTCTAGACATTAACATATCTGATAATTACATGTCAAGCAACTTTCCAAGCACAGTGGTTAAGCAAGTAGGAACTGAAGCAAAACTGCCTGGAGGTAACTTGGCTCTGACATTTAAAAGTTGTATGATCTTGAGCAAGTTTTTAACACCTTTGTGCCTCCATTTCCTCATATGTACAGTAGAGATAATAACAGTATCTCCTTCTTAGAGAGGTTGTGGGAATTAAATTAGTTAATACATGTAAAGGACTTAGAAGAATACTTAGACTATAGTAAGATCTCAATAAATATTATTATTTCATTTAGTCCTCATCACAGTGCAGTGATATAGGTACAATTTTATCCCAATTATATGGATGAGGAAACTAAGGCACACAGAGGGATTAAATAATTTGCCCAAGATCATGCAGCTAGTAAGTGACAAAGCTGTGATTCAGTCCCAGGCTCTTAATTAGCACACTATAGCTGTCTCTCTAGGAGATCAAAATCTAATTCTAAGGTAATAAATTATAGGCATATAATTTCAGTGACTTTCTTTTCTGTCTTACTGTTGATGTTTTTCCATTGGCATCTGTGGTAGACAGGACTTTAAGATGGCTCTCAAGATCCCTGCTGCCTGGTGTATAATTGCCCTCTTCTTCAGTATGGTAAAGAGCAGTCAATATGATGGATTTCACTCCCATGATTATGTTTTGGTTTATGAAAAAGGTGAAGGGATTTTTCAGATGTGTGTAAAGTCTCTTATCAGCTACCTTTAATATAATCAAAAAGGAGATTATACTGGATGGGCCTGACCTAATCATGTGAACCCTTTTAAAAAAGACTCAAAGAGTCAGAGACTGTCCTACTGGCTTTGAAAAAGTCACCTGTCATGTTGTGAGGGGGTCATGCAGCCAAGACCAGAAGGCAGCCTCTAGGAGCTGAGAGCGATCCCTGAATGACAGCCAACAAGAAAATGGGGACCTTAGGCAGTCACAAGGAAATGAATCCCACTAACAACTTGAATGAACTTGGAAGCAGATTCTTCCCTACTTAAGCCTCCCTGTAGGAATGCAATCCAGTTGACATCTTGGTTGCAGCCTTGTGAGACCCTAAGCAGAAGACCTGGGACTGGGTCCAGTGCCTAGACTCCTAAACCATGCATAGAAACAGTGAGAGAGTAAATGTATAGTGCTTTAAGCCTCTAAGATTGTAGTAATTTGTTATACAAATATAGATAGCTAATACAGCATCATTAATTGAAATTTTAACTCAAAATGACCCAAAACAAAAACAAAAATGAAATTTTTAAAATAAAGCCAAAAAGACACTAGTAGCCAAGAAAGAGTAACTATGAAAATAGTATTTGAGAATTTAAATATAAGATACCGTGTTTCCTCCTAACTTGTTTGTTTCACATCTTATTCATTGTAAAGAGTTCTTTGGTTAGAGGCAGCATGTCATTGTGAAAATAGCACTTAACTGAGCATCAGGACTTCTGGGTTTTAGTCTTGACTTTTCCATTAACTTTGTTGTATGACATGGGCAGGTCACTTAACCTCTCAGGGATCCCCAAGTGTCATTCAGGAACAGTGAACAAAGTGATCTCAAATCATCTGTCTTGAAATTCTTTGACTATAAGGATTTAAGTGATTGCGAGCTTGTAGTAACAGGACTGACACTACTGATGAGCTTTGGGACCTTTAAGTTTTAATTTGGGCAAATGTAAGAATTTAGAAGGAAATGATGCTTTTAAGTTCATGAGTTTTGACTTACTAATTTTAGCTCATCACAGGCTCTTAGGGGTCACTGCTTCTTTTCTGTTATCGGGAACACAAGGGCGGCATGCTTAATGTCAATGATGTTAAGGACAAAACCAAATGCATTACCAGAAACACTATCCCAGGCTATGAAATCCTTGAGCTTTGTAGTTGTCATTTGAATAATGTAGCAGACACTCAGCAATTGTTGAATGCATAAATGGCTTAGTGAAGGCATGGTGGTGGTTTCCTTTCATTTTGCTAATTGTTTTGTTGTGGTTTTTTCCTCCACTACCAGAGTGTGAAATATAAAGGGATTGTGGGAGTTTTCTAGGTCTTATTGGAATGAAGTTCACATGACCTTTGTTTATTTGCAACTGCAGTTGCTTTCTGAAACTATTCGAAACTCTTAATCTTTGCTGTTTATAGATATAATTTTAACATTGGGTTAAAATTGAAATTATATTAGCTTTTTAAGTTTAAAAATTATTTCTCCTTCAATCCTCTTTACTTATATGAATAAGAAATCCTTCCCGTGTCAGGGAATGTGTATACTATTCTACTGTATAGAACAGTAATCTTAAATACTGTTAATATTTGAAATTCTGTTTCTGACTTTTACTCTTTTGAAATTACTGATGATTGTTCACTCCTTGGGTCTTCTTAGGAAACCATCATAATTAGAAGTGCAAAATGTGTAACTCAACAGAGATCTGTCAGTACTAAGATACAAAACATAATGTATTTCTGAATGAGACATATATCATTTAGAGTCCTCGCTATTTAATATCAGAATAAATGTATGATATTTTGTAAAAACAAAGCCTCCCTTGTTCTCCAAATACAATGGAAATTTCATCCTAAATTGGCACAGAATTGCAGAATTTATAACTGAATTATACTAATATACAAACCAAAATATGCTCTGTTTTCTGTTTTAGTTGAAATATTATATCAATAACTATTTAAACACATATATACTATTTATCAAAAGAAAACTTTAGTTACTATTTTCCATGTTATTGATAGTAAACCTCAATTGTTTAAGCCATATTTAAATTGTAACTTTCACACCACCATTGCCATCTTAAAATGTTTATCCATCTGTTGTTTCCTTAATTTATCTTAGTCTTATATTACATACTCTTGTTCCTTGAATATGTGTTTATGCCCAAAAAGTAAAAATTTCCTTCTGTAAAGTCTTTTGTTAAATTTATGAGCCTAGAGTTCTTTCCTATGTCAAATAAATTTTCTGATTTTTTAATCTAAAGATATTTTTACTCATTTGCTCTAATACACCCTGAAGTGTAACTGACCAGTGCTCCAGTTATTTAGAAAAGCAAATAAAAATACCTTAAATAGCTTGGTCATGCCTGAGTGTGCTTTGAGGCTAATGTAAGATTGTTTCCTATCCCTTAGCTTTTCCCTATTGTTTGTACTTAGAGCACTTTCTGTATTTTCTTTTTAAAAAATAATAGCTAAATCTTCATGTATTAATCTAAAAAACTTATAAATTCATAGATAATGAAAGAATGCCATTTGTTGTTATTGGTTAATATATTAATGTAGGGTGATTGTTTTTGAATTTCCACAGTTGCTAAAATGTTGCTTTTATAACTGTTTTAAAACCTTTATTTATTTTATACTAAACATGCTTTGTTCGGATTTTTTTCCCTTTAGACCATTGAGATTTAGGTGAACTAGCCATATGTATATACATATATATATAGTATATATATGAAATGTAGTATTAATATATATCGGACAGAATGTGAAAACTCCATTTCAGCCTGAGAATATGATCTATTACATTAATTCATATTTGAAATTAATATTAACTACCCAAGGAAAAAAATTCATACAATATCTTTAAATCCAGCACATGACACTCTTCTGTTTTAAAAGATTCTAAAGTCTAGCCCTGTCTGTTAGCTGTTATTCAGTCATTAATCCTTTGTCACCGTCTTGGGTAGTTTATAACAGAATCCAGAGAGTCAGTTATAACACTCCTTGCCATTTTATATTCCCTTTAGCTTTATTTAAGACATATTATTTACTAGACTTTAATTTTAGGTTCAGATTTTTATTCTCATTTTAGAACTAAAGATAAATCGAATTTAAAATCTTTTGGTATAAATATTGCAAAAATAGTAAATAATCCCCTTAGTACAGTGATTACCAGTCATCTTCTAGCTAGAATAGAGTTGTCCTTTCGCTGTTAAAATTGATTTAAGTTTTCTCAGAGACCCATGTCTTTCACAGTCTCAGTTCTCATATTCCTTATCTAAACTACATTCTAAACTGCAAGAATACTTGCAGACCTACCTTATATTTCGTTATGTAGTTTAAATATGTTATATATCATCTATCTAATGCAGACATTGATTTTAAACAGTGCAAAATGTAATTGATCAAAAACAGAAGTCGAAATCTAAGGATAGAAATAGAAAGAACACAATAATGATTAGGAATTCAAGTCCTTCTACCAAGTCAATGACCTTGGTATATTTATTTAGCCTTGGTCTCTCATATGTTAAACTGGCTATAATAATACTTCAGGAATAATAGTTCAGGAAGTTGTTATAAGGATAAATGAGATAATGAATATGAAATATTTAGCCTTGTGGCAGACACATTGTAGGCGCTCTACAAATGATATATAAAAATAATGATATTAAATTGTAATAAAAATTAATTTTTTTGCTATTTTATAGTTATTTTTCTAGAATACACTCTTAGGTAGTAATAAATATTGTGTTTTAAAATAAAATACATATATTTAAAATATAAAAAATAACAATATAATATCTCACATGATTTCACTAACTGAACAACATTGACCAAATTCACTTTTTGTAAGAGTGTATTAAATAGCTTCCCTGGAATTCTGCTCTAGTACTCCTAATGTGGTTTCCTGTAGTAGCTCGATGTATGACGGAGTAATGAGTACGGAATTAGCATACAAAGCAAGACCATTTTATACTCCTTCTAATTGGCTTATTTAATCAAATGCCAAATGCTACACTGTAAAGGTTCTAGTATGTTATCTCTAAAACAGGCAGCAAAGTTCTAGTGGAGTTTATTTTCTAATTCTTTATATTATTTTTCAAGATCTTTAATATATTAACTCCTGACAACTTTGCCAGTAAAGTCAATGTTTTACTCATTTTTTTATTCCTAGCAGCACCTAGCACATAGCAGGCATTTGGCAAACAAAATTACTCAAGAGGAATATGAAAAAAAATGTTTTGCAACTTAATATGGTGGATTTAATTGGTATTTTCTTTTTTGTGAAATGTCTAGTATTTCTGTCTTTCATTCTTCCACCCTACTTCTAAATGCTACCAAATGCCTGAATAGAAGAGCAACTATTGCTCATTACCAGTGTATTTTATGAGGCCCTGAATGTAATGTTATACACATACTGAGCCATTTATATACATCCATCACCTTCCTATTTATACCTTGGACTCTTGAAATATGCTTCAATTTGTAGAAAACACAAAGGGTTCTTTTTAGTTTACCAATTTAGTACCCTTCAGATTAGCATGCAATCTAAGTATCCTATATAGAAACCCCTCAGAATTAACAATGTTATCTTCCCCCTTGAGATCAAGGGAAAATAAGAACGAAAACGTAACCAAATAGGGGAGGAAAGGAATAGTTAAAAAATTTAAATCTGCCAGAGTATTTTTCTTTCTGTCAAACCTGCAATTTGAACTGCAGCAATTTGAATTGCAGCCAGTTTTGTGTAAGTGCTGCCATTCTGTCCTTTCCTCATGGCTGCTGATGAACATTTTCAAGAGGAATTAAAAAAAAGCACAGAGAGAATGGCATCCCATAATGGGCTACATAATTTGTGAGACCTAAACCAGAATGAAAATACCAAGCCTCCTGTTCAGAAACAATTAAGAATTCCAAGATAGCAATAGCAGGGCATAAAACCAAGTGCAGGTCCATGTGTGACTGTACAAGTCACACTCCCACAAAGCTGGCTCTGTAGGGTTCCCTATTTCTGGGGAATGATCTTCCTGTTGGCACTTTGAGTAGCAACTCTTCAGGGTAAATACCTTCATTGTATCTAAAAGCGTTGAAACCTGAGACAGTGAAAAGAAATGTAAACTCTCCATCATGACCATGCAGCTAGACTTGCCAGTGTGATTGCTGGTCATTGTAAGATGGTCAACAAGGTCATGGAATTAAGAATAATGGGATGATTCATCCCGTGAGTGAGGACTGAGCCCTCTAGGGGTAGAGGAAGCAACAGGGAGAGGGACGAAAGCATTTATTTAGTGTCTTCTTTGGATAGGAGCCATATTGGAATCTTTTTTATGCATTATCATGTTTCAGCATGTCATCCATGTAAAGTAATCTTTATTACCTTATTTCATTTTCTACTTTAGGAAACTGAGTCTCAAGGATGTAAAATAACTGGTTTCCAGTCACATAGATAGTCATTGGCAGTGTGGTGATTGTCCACATCTGTCTTCATATGAAGCCCATGTTCTTTCCATGGGTATTGGAACCATGCAGCTATCTGTCTGTCTTTAGAAGCTGATATCCACAATAAAAGTACAGACTTGAGTAGTATATGCCAAAAGCACAAGTGCAATTAAGGAGGGAAATTTAGCATGACAGAGTCTTTACTATGAGGCAGCTGAGCCCAGCACAGACTGAAGCTATGGACCAAGGACAGAATGCGACCAATAAAAAGAGAGTGCTTGTTATCCTGACCAGGGGGGAACTGTATCCCTCACAGTAGACTTAATGCAGTGGTCACAGAACAAATGTAACATGTTGGAAATGGATAGAAAATAACACCTTGATTGCTGCAAAATAATAATTTTTCCTATAATAAAGGCAAAAAAAAAAATCTCAAAATGAGGTAAACCAGGCTTCAAAAAATACAGTGAGAGTCTGTGAAGCATCTGAGGGCCAGCATATTTTAGGGAAGTATATTCCAAGTTTCATCACTCATATTCCACTTTCTTCATGATTTTTCCATGTCTAAGTCTTAACCAGTACCATGAGATGCAACATATATTTTAAATCCATTATTCCATACAGGTATCAGCATGAATAGAGTTATCCTGACTAAAGCACTAGCTTTCTGTCCTCAGTAAAGCCACTTAACTAATTGTTTAAGCTCATTTGCTCTTCATTCAACGAATACTTACTGAGTGCTTTTTATGTTCTAGAATTTGTCTGCTTGATGTGGGTGGTAGGTGGGGGTAGAGGGAAGAAAAGAAGCCAGAGATGAGCAGAACATGGTCCCTGCCTCAGAGGGATTCAGAATAAAATAGTTATCATACAATTTCAGATTGTTCATAGAATGCTGAGAAAGCAGGATTGAAGGAGTGCCAAACTTTGCCTGGAGGAGGTGGGAAACTTTATACAAAGGTAATCTTGAGCAGGAAAGTCTGGATAAATAAGTAGGAAGAGTTCACCAAGGAGACTTGGGAGATTCATCTTTCCTGGACCTTGGCCAGATTTTTTTTAACTTATCATGAAGCAAAAAGCAAAAATCAAGATTTTTGATATTATTTAATTCAGTTCAATCTGATGGTTGTTATCAAGAAGTTCTTAGATTATTAAGATTGTTTAGAAACAATAATTTTACTTTAGGGGTGATGAATCAAATAATAGAAACAACAGTACCATAACATTTGTGAATATTTTGGCATATAGTTCTTATATCTATAATTTAGAATATAAGTGTGTTGTGTATATATGTGTTTTCTTTTCACCTGAATTTTTTATATAGATTTTATAGGAAAAAAACGCCAGTTACTTTCTTTTACTGTTTCTTTTATTTTGCCTTACAAAAAAAAAGTTACAACAAAAGGTGATGTGTATGTTACTTATAATACATGTTTGCTACAACTATTTTTCTTTTTTGGCTTCCAGTGTAAAACTCTTTCTGGAGTCTGTGACCACATTATATCCCTGTCATCAGATCCTCTGGTTTCACAGTCTGCTCACCTGGAAGTGATTCAGCTGGCAAACATCAAACCAAGTGAAGGGCTGGTAAGAGATACCATGTTTATCAAAACCACCATCCATCAGCAGACAGCTAATGACGTGGACAAAGCAGCCTCCAAATATGGAAATCTATGAATTTCAACAGACACTGGACATTTTTGGTATTTTTTTACTAGAGGAGTTGAGGTAGTAGAAGTTTGTCAAGCATGATAAGAATTTTTATGAAGATAAATGAAAGAAAATTGAAAATGGTGATTTCTGAATTATCCTGTTCAATTTGGTGATCATTTAGCTTTGATTGCATTCTTTCACTTCTCCCCACCAAAGTTCTGTAGATTTAAAGGAAGTTTAAGTTAAGAATGATATAATAAACATCACAATGTTACCTGCCCATACAAGTAGGTATTTTGTTTATTTTATTTGTTTTGTTTTGTTGTCGTTTTAGTAAGTCTGCTCTCTCCTAAAGTAGTTAAACTAAACAAAACTGAGATACTCTTTATAACTCACATTCATCCTTGTAAGAGTGAATAAATAAGTGGATATTGCCAACATTAGACTAACATCTATGAGATGTATTTGTATTATGTAATAATAAAGATAATCATCTTCTATATATTGTTCAACAAATTAAAAAGTGTATTGATTCTAAATTTAACCCAAGGGAGAGGTTTTTTGAAAAAATAAGCCTGTAGAAAGAAATCTGGTAAAATTGATATTGATGAGGGAGAGACAAAAAACAAGAAACTGGTTAGAGAATATCTTAACTACTACACAACTATTACATGTTAACTTGGTGCTACAGTGTTTCTACTTTCTCCCCATAGATAAATTTACCAATTAAGGACATTTTGGATAATAGAAATATTGATAACATTAATAATTGAATTCAGATAATATATTCTTAAAGATCTCTAAGCAAGCTTAACTTTTTATGTGGCTTTTCTTATACACACACACACACACACACACACACACACACACAAGCACAAGCACACATACACACATACATGTTTCAGAAGGCAAAACCTACATTGGCCATTGACCACCAGTGATTTTTTTGATTTGAGGCCATCTATTCTATAGAATAACTTTTCTCCGGATATTTGACAAATTAATTCTGGTTATTCACAGTTCCTAGTGCTTTTTTGGGTGTTTTCCTGGGAAGATGAAAATCAGCATATCAAACATAGTCAGCATGTCATCATCATAATCTATAAGTGTTATATCTAACTTTGATTAGTTCTAAGAGCTGATTTTTAACATTTATGAACTTATTTTAAGTAGTATTTATGATTTAATATTCTCACTAATTCTTTTGGTTACCTTTACAAAGTCCAGGTTATTTAAAATCCCTTCAACCTATAGCATTAAAGATTTTTCTTTCTTCATCTCACCTTTCAGTAGTTATAAAGGAAAGGAAGCACTCTAATCATGAGTTTTGGAGTGAAAAATTATGAAATTATACTGCATTATGTTAAACTTGTAGTCAGGACACCTGGATACAAGTAACTTACATAAAATCTGAGAATGGTCTTAAAGAGTTAGGGGAGTAAATTTAACCAGCGTGGCTTTGATCTTATCATGTGGAGGGGAACAGAAATAGATCATCTTTTAAAGCTCCTTCTAGCTCTATGGGTCTGTGATTCTAAAGAGAAAAGAGCCTATTTTTTTCCTCTAATTTCCACTTAAATCATGGGAAGAAATAACCATGTGAAGTGAGTCAATACAATGCTAATTAATGAACTTAATGAAATTTTGATTTTTTTATGAAATACAGCCCTGGACAGGTCTTTAATTTTTTTAATTTAAAAGAGAAAGATCTGGGTCTGCTCTTTGGAATAATCATGAACTTAAAATGCTAACAACCAGATTCAGTTAAATAGTCTGGAAAAGAGCTAGAAGAGAAAAGAAATGAGTGCCTACTATTTGCAAAAGTATTTTCCTCACAACTCTATGCAGTAGGGATTAATTTTCTTATTTTATGAATGAGAATACAGAATTGCAGATCTTCACCAATTTGCTCTATATCATGTATAGGTAATAAACAATAGAATCAGGGTTTGAGTTCAGTTAAATCTAAATGAAGTACATCTGAACAGAGTTCTTTGCATTATCCCACATTCATATTTGGAATTGCTAAAGGGAGGTGCGAGAAGCTTAGGAGGATGACTTTAAAACTGAAACTATTTACAGAGATTTGTTATTAAAGGACAGTGGGCAGCACTTCACTGAGACAATCATTCAAAGGAAGCAAAAGAAAAACTTAAAATGTTGAATATTAACACAAAGAGTTCAGTATAAAACTACTTTTTGTGATTTGTATCAAAGGGGAAAATACTAAACAGAGATTTACATGGCTTATTCAGGATTATCATTTTAAAACTCAGCCATTTTGTAAGTAAGTTTAATCAGTCACATTTGAAATAAATCAATTTAAGGATTTTGGTAAACTGTAGCATATACTTAGCCATAGGAAATGTCCAAATGGTAAGAAAAGTAACGAAATGGAAAGACGTGGGAGAATACTAAGATTTAATGAAGTTTAATTAGCTTAGATCTGCCAATTTCAAGACAGAACTTTTTTCATAGGTAAAGGTAACTGTTTTGTTCTTCCACTGATAAACTGGATAAGTTGTTCATCAACTTTCTAGTTACTCAAATCTCCTAAGATTTCTTAAATTTGAGAGTCCTGAAGCATAAGGAATGGTAGGAAACGTACTTAGTTATGATTAAAACATATGAAAATTGCTTCTAACATGCTTTTAAACAACAATAATTAGCAGAAAATTAAAGAAAGGAAAATGAGAGTTATTGGAACATATCAAAACTGGATCAGAGCCGAGAGATGACTTGAATAGAGAGGAAGGTGCTGAAGTCGGGGCATCCTTGAAGAAGCCTCCTGGCCTCAGAGAGTCCTTTTTCCATTTAGGTATTTGGATTGTCTCCTAATATGCCTTATTTCACCAACTTGACTGTGAGGTTGCTTTGGCTCCTGTTGGTTAACCCACATTTAGAGATAGAGCGAAGCCAGCGTCATGGTGGCAAGCTGTGCCAAATGAGGGAGAGGGAGCTTTGCAAGTCAGCTCTAGAATTAATTAATTGGTTTAAAAAAAAAGAAAAAAGAGATGAAGGTTTTGATGATATGGAAGGCTATATTTGTCACAGTTCCAGAAAAAGAACCATTTGAATTACATGTCCTCCTGCTGTTTGGCCCTCTCTTAGAGGTAGAAAACTGATCAGATGTATTTCCATAGACTCTTTGTTATTCAGAAGATGATTAGTTTGAAATTCCTCCAAGCAACTTATTTCTTCTCTTTCTTTTGGTGCCTGACTTTTGGCCATTTTTCTCATTAGTATTACAAGAGGGAATTAAAAAGGATGAAGTCAGTTTTGATTAGTGAAAGCAGTTACAACATGATTTATTGAGTTTAGAAATGAAAATATTATGTAAAACAAAATGTCTTTATTCTTGTGGCATTTTAAAAATATGCTTTATTTCTATCCTATTCTCATGGTTATGAAAAGTTTTTAGAATGAAACTTTATGTATATATCTAGATCCATCTGTAAGCATTTAAAAATATTTTTTGTCTGTCTGAAAAAATTAGCTTTATTATAAATTATATAACATTGTTATAATGAGATCCTCTTTCTATAACTACTAGATATTTTCTTTAGCTTACAATTATCAGTTTTTTAAGTTACTGGTATATGTAATAATTATAAACAAATATTTTCAGAGTAATAACTACATTATTTTTATGATTTTTTATTACCCCAATAACTATAGTTATTTATGGAATAATTTTAGAATTCTTATCAAACACCTTTAATTCATAGTCAGTAATATACAATATTGAAAGAAATATAATCAGCTTCTCTTTGCAGTAGTCAGGAGAGATGGGCGATTGAAAGGAATTTGCAAAGTATCAAAGCCAGTTATTCTTTTTAACTACATCTCACATACTACATGTGTGCTAAAGTGGTCTTAGTCTTTAGAATAGATGTTATACAGTGAGTGTTTGGCTTTAATAGCCACAGTTACCAAATATTATGTCCTAATAAAAAAAAAGGTATACAACTCTCCTGTTAATAAATTAATCAGGAGCCTAGTGGTTGAGAGCCTGGGCTTGAAACCTGGTTTCACCACGTTGGGCAGACACCCCAGCCTCTCTGTGACTCCATTTCCTTATCTCTAAAACAGAGATAATGATAGTTTCCACCACATAGGCTATTGTGAAATAAACATTAAGACACTTAAAACAGCCCCTGGCACATTGTAGATATTAGTAGATATTAGTGATGATGGTGAGAGATAATGACAGATCATCATTGTTTTATATATCCAAGCAATATACATTGTTTTTTTCACTGTATTTTTCCATTTTATCCCCTCATAATCCTTCTGTGTAAAAAAACTAAAGCAAAATTTAATGTCTAGCTCTTATATATAGTCATGCTTCACTTGATGACGGAGATACATTTTGAGAAATGTGTCCTTAGTTTCATCATTGTGTGAACATATAGTGTACTTACACAAATTTACATAGTATAGCCTACTGCACACCTAGATTATAAGGTATAGCCTATTGCTCCTAGGCTATTATACAAACCTGTATAGCATGATACTATACTGAATACTGTAGGCAATTATAACACAATGGTGAGTATTTGTATGTCCAAATATATCTAAACATAGAAGTAACAGTAAAAATACAGTATTATACTCTTAGGGAACCACCATCATATATGTTGGTTCATTATTGACCAAAATGTCATTGTTTAATCCTTTATTAATTTTATGTAATATTGATAATTCTTGAGGGGAAAATGTTTACAAAGATTTTATCTTCATCTAAGTTCTAAAATAATACCATTATATTTACCTTCCAATAATAATGGAATAAATATTAACTTCAAAAGTATGTTATACATCTGTCACCAGTGTAAGGCTGAATATTATCATACTGTCATGGCCAAGAACTACTGGCCAGTTTATTAATTTCTGATTGTACTTTGTTGAAGTTAGTTATTCATCTTATATAAAGTGATAAGATCTCATTTAAGAAACTAGAGTTCACAAGTTAAACGATCATCTTTTAAAATTGCATTCATTTTGTTTTACATTAGACATCCAGGCTTACCCATTTTTGGAACTGATAACATTTTCAATATGTGATATTATTGAAATCATTTTTTAGAATTAAAATCTACCCAGTGATTTCTCAGTAGTTTCATATCATGAACTTTAGTGCTTCTTTTTTTATCTCTTATTTTCAATGAAAATAATGTACATTCAGGTATCTTAATATATAATTAACATAAAGGAATTAAAAATTAACATTATAATAATTGCTTTATATTAGTGTTAAATGTATGCTTTCTCTGAAATGTTATTGTTACTGTTAAATCTCCTGTATTTCATATTTGAAGTTAATTAAAAGTAGTGGTTTTTTATTTATGAAATCAATATTTTAAATGCAAAGCACTTTTATAGGTAAAATTCTGGTAATTTTTCCCCAAAAAAGAATTTAAAGTACCAAAATCTTCTTTAAAAGGAAAAAAAAGCCATTCAGTGAATCTTCTGTTTTCTTCATGATTTATTTAAAAATTATTTAATATTTAAAATGTGAACCCTTTATTGTGATACATGTTCCTTTAAATTTCCATCACTATTCATAATTGAAATTTTTCAAGGAGGTGGGAGGAGGGGATCAGTAAATTCACACCTAACGGGTACAATGCACACTAATTGGGCAAAGGGCACACTTACAACTTTGACTCAAACTGTACAAAAGCAAATTACGTAACCAAAATGTGTGTAAAATTCTGAAATGAAAAAAAGTTTTCATTTGCTCTTAAAGCTTATGCAATTTCAAGATTTCTATATAATTTTTAAACTTTAATGAAGCTTTATCTGGAATGGCTTTATTTAAATGGAAAATGGAATCTCACCCTTTTTACTGGGAGAAGGGATTACCACATATTACCTTTTAATTATTGATGCAGAATTGATTGGATATAATTATTAAATCTTAGTAAGAAATAAAGGTAGAAAATACAGAATACTACAAAATAGCAGGAGAACAAAGTTTATTAAATATTATCTTCTCTTCTGTCTCCAGTTGGTTATAATTAAAGTGTCTCTGTACAAACCTACTTTTTATTGTGTAATATTTATCAAGTATGATAAGCTAATAATATACAAATATTTGAATTTCCCATTGTAACTTTTATTTTGCCACAGAATATGTAGTATGGATTCTGGGGGGAGTGAGGTATGTTCTTTCTTCAGAATATTGAATTACAATGCTGCATTTTATAAGTTTCATGGGCAATTCACTTATCAAGTAGTTACTTGATTAGTTGAGTGTGGGCTTCTTTGGACAAACTTTAGAAACCAGAATATTCAGATAGTAATTTCTTACCAGTTAAGAGATAGCATCTGTCTTCATGGATTCATCCTTGGGGCATGTGGCAAGTTTAATTTGATAGAGTAATTTTTTTTTATAAATGAGATTATAATGTACCTGAAATATTCCAACTGCCTCACTTTTTTTTCTGATGATGTCTTTTTCTTAGGGTATGTATATTAAATCAACGTATGATGGCCTCCATGTAATTACTGGAACCACAGAAAATGTAAGTATTTCAACATTTCAAATTTTGGTGTGTGCTTTTCCCTTTTATTGTTAAACAACTTATATCTCACATGATTGAAGTTGGCATCTGAGGAAATGAAGAGATAGGAGATACAATTAAGACATACTGAGTTAGTAGGTATCAATTTCGTTAGAATTTGTCATTTTGTTTAGAGTGGCTATTTACTTAAAGTAAATCAGATGTTTTCTGTTCACAGCCAGAGGTTTGTCTTTGTTAAGTATTTTCTTGTTCATGACAAGTTACTGTAACATCTAAAAGAATCCACTTCCATGTGTCAAATAGTTTAGTTATTTTAAGAAGCTTAGCTCATGTGAGAAAGAAACATCAGCATCTAGCTTTCTGAATACTTGCAGTATAACGTGGAAGACTATGCTATAGAGAACTACGGCTGTGCTATGGAGAGAGAAATATGAATTGATCATGCTGGACATTAACATGATCAGTATGATAGAATTGAATAGCATAATAAAGCATTATTCCCACATTTGTTTATTCAAGATTTCCATTCTACTCTTATATAAGCAGGTGCTGAACTTTGAATTTACTATGTTTTTTAGAAATTCTAACATTGCATGTTTATGCTATGTTCCTTTAAAGAAGACAGAGGGGGAATTAGTTTAATCTCAGGTTATTGATCTCAACATTTTACAAGTATTTTCTTTTTAAAAATCAACATTCCCTTCATCTAATTCACCTATGAATCACTATTAATTCACCTATAAAATCACTTATTGATTTTTCCTCCTGCTTCTCTTGGTTTCTTATGAAAGGTGAAACACATAATATGCATTGCAATTGGATTGCTGCAGTGGCCTCACATTTGTTATTAAATACAGAAGTTAAAAGGGATCAAGAATATCAGTTAAATATGTATTGTAAACTTTATAACAATTGTAAATGAAGTATGATGCTGCAAAGTATACTCTTATCACTGATCATCCTCATTTATTTGTACATTCATTTAATCATTCATTTAACAAGCCTCTACTTCATGTCTGCTATGTTCCAGGCATGGTGCTAGGTATTAGAAGAGTTTTTTAAAATAAACTAGCTTGCTGACCCTGAGAAGTGGACAGCATGTAGGGGTTCATCAGTATAAACAGGTAGTGTAATTTGCATGGACATGCAAAGGAAAGAATAGTAAATGCTACCAAGTGAAATCAGAGAAATGCTGATTTTGAACTGTATTTTGAAGAATTGATAGGAATGAATCTCTCTATATCTTCTGGGTCTGTAAAAAAAAAAGTTGAACACTATGTCTTGTTTATATTAATTACTCAGTAATATTTGATATATGGGTAAATGATAAAAGATTGATTCTGGGAGTAGTTCAGATATATTATATATTAAGAGTTCATCCTTTGATTCTTCTTTTCCTTGAAAATATTTTACTATTTTTGGTTACTAAAGTGGGTAAGTTATTTTGCTTCGCTATGCCCTAGTTTCTTAGTTTTCTTATATGTCAAGTGAAGAGTTTGGACAAAATAATCCCTAGGATCCCTTTTAACACTGAAAGTCTATAATTTATATGACTTTATTTTTACTTACTTGTGTGAAAAGTTGTTTTAGTTTCTTTGAATTTTACGTACCAACTATCATTTTCTTTTACATCATTACTAGAGCCATTTGCTTGATATTTTTCTTTCATACTTTCCTTTAAAAAGATCAGTTGTGGGCCAGTCACCGTGGCTCACGCCTGTAATCCTAGCACTCTGGGAGACCGAGGTGGGAGGATCATTTGAGCTCGGGAGTTCAAGACCAGCCTGAGTAAGAGCGAGACCCCCGTCTCTACTAAAAATAGAAAGAAATTAGCTGGGCAACTAAAAATATATAGAAAAACTTAGCCGGGCATGATAGTACATGCCTATAGTCCCAGCTACTCGGGAGGCTGAAGCAGTAGGATTGCTTGAGCCCAGGAGTTTGAGCTTCCTGTGAGCTAGGCTGATGCCATGACACTCTAGCCCAGACAACAGAGTCAGACTCTGTCCCAAAAAATAATAAATAAATAAATAATCAATTGTGAACCACATAGCATAGGGACCAACTATAGTTACAGCGCTATTAAAGTAATGATTTACAATCTTTTCAGAATTGTTACATGGTACTTGTCTGATTTGGTAATATATCCACCTCCTAAAAGCGCTGTGAGATAAATACATTATTTTCTTATTACACCATTCTTAGAATTGGGTTGACATCATAGATGAATCTATCCCCCTAATAATGTGCTTGTGTTACTACCTCAATAAGTGGAACTCCCTAGGTTATCATCTTATCTTGAATTCTAGCCTATGACAAAAATTTTATTGTGAATTTTAAAAATTTGTTGAATTGAAGTTAATATTGTTTCAAGATTTCTATGTTTTCAAATAATTAGAAATAAATCAGAAATAAAGTAACTGGAAATCACTTTTAAACTAAATCCTATTCCAGTGTCTCAAAAGTAACATTTTACTTTGCATATTCTATTAATATTACCGTATCATTCTTCTTTAGCTTTCAATACATAATAATGAATAATGTCACAGATTTTATAGTTGTATTTGATAGGTAAACACACAAATATACACAATATATTTTTATAAAAACAATTTTCTATATATTTAAAAGTTCATAAGCATATTGCCATATTAAAATGTCTAAAAATATATATAATCAATAATCAGTAGTCACTAGAAGAAAAATAAAGAATATTTTAAATTCTTTACCCAGACCTGCAATATTATAAAATTTTTATCTTAAATTTCATTTTAGTTTCCTAAAAACTGCTTGAAACTTATCAATATTAGCTTGCCAAGTTGTTTTTTGTTTGTTTTTAATCTCTTATGGGAGTAAAGGAAGAAAGTGATAGAATTGTTACATCTTGTAGAAGTATTGGCATTTTAGTTCATTTAGTGTGGTTTTTTTGGCCAATGCATTACATTGCTGAAACGTAAGAAATAGCATCCTCCTATAAGTAGACACTTAGAATATTATGTAATGCAATTCTGACCTAATTGCAGTCCATCTTTTAATTTACTTTTCTAGATTATTCAAAATCAGTGTTATTAGTGATGAAATAAATTAGCAGTTTAATTATCAGACTTCAAAGCTTTGATGCTGATCATATGCATGTACTTGAAAATATTGATTTTCTGGAGTTAATGTGAATTATTTATATTAAATGGAAAGGATCAAAGTAAAAAAAAGATAATATTTTGAAATATATTTTTGAAGCATTTACTCAGTAGAGCCTAACAGGGTTGCCTGTATAAAGTTTGCAAAGGTTAATACCAATTATTTTTCCCATAATATTCTCAGAAACATATTATTCTTTTATAGCACAAATATCTATATATTGTTTTGAATTTCTATTTGCTGCCATGAACTATACATAGAATGCAGTGTATTAAATACTAATAACCATTTTTCTTTAATTTCTTGAAGATTATAATTAATTTTTTATCTAATTTAAGAGGAGGAGCTTTTTGTAGTATTTTCAGAGAGTGGAAATGACTGATAAAATGTATGTTTTTTATCATTTCTTTTATGTTAAATTCAGTCACCTGCAGATCGGTGCAAGAAAATCCATGCTGGTGATGAAGTGATTCAAGTTAATCATCAGACTGTGGTATGTATAATTACCTTAAGAGTCAGTGGGAGGAACAGATTTTAAGATTTGCTAAAACTTTAAAATACCAATGAAATGAAATACCTGTTTGTGTATAAAATAGGTATTTTTAAAAATAACTGAATAACTACTTGTTCTTCTTAATTATTTGATGGAATGTAAGGCATGACTTTAAAAGAACATGAGAAAATATGGTGGTTGAGGTTAGGTATGCATTTCTATGTGGGCAGGTACTGAATAGTAGTATGTACCCCATGAACTGCGATAACAATTTTGGAATAGAAATTAAAGTGAGGATGCATATAAATTCAACCTTTTCTTGATATGACTTTTAAAAGTTGCATTTCATAAAATATTGACTTACTCAGTATATGTTGTTTTGTAACAGCATACATTCATTTATCTACTTTAACATTGATTTGTTTGTTAAAATATCTAGTGGATTTTGGTGAGGTTTATTTTAGATGTAGATCTTTGAAAAAATGTTTATCTTTAATAGCTGAATTGACTCTTCATTTCCCAAAAGAGTACTACGGTTTCAGTTTTAAAACCATTGTACTTAACTAAATAAGTTCATAAAATTTTCTTGCCCTATGAACCTTATAAATCCCTTTATACAACTATGAATGACAATGGCATTTTGTGCCTGCGGTAGATTTTCAAGGACCGTTTTTCTTATCTTAAATTTAGAAAATGAACATTATATGCTTTTCATTTTGGACTATTTTATACGTCTCAGTTGACTCACTGTGTTCTTCTCTTTTTGCCAAAATAAAGTGTATTGTCTAAAAATATGAAGCTAAAATAATCTAAGATTATTAATACAATAATCCTCATTTGAAAAACCTGGGATTTTTTTGATAAATATTCTACTTGTAGCTGACTCTTCAGTGAGTAATTATTTCCTGTTATACAGATTAACTAAATTTGCTTTTGCATGTCCTAGTTATAGAAGAAATTTTGTGAAAGGACTGATTTTTCTCAGTGATTTTGATCTTAAGGCAAATGCCTTTTCAATTTTGTCTTTGAATAAATTGAAAAGTTTGTGATATTTTGGAAAGACTACTAAATGCTGATAATTAAAGCCATAATGTATTGTATCTTCAATATACTCATTATCTAAGTGAAGTAAAAGTTGAAGAATGTTTTAAAATTTAAATATGTGGGTGTATGGTTGGCACCGGGTAAGAGCGTTGGTAATAGACAAAACGTTTCCACACTGTGACAGTTTTGATGACTTTCTGTTCTGATTACTAGGAACTGTACAAAGAGATTGTCCTGACTGAAGTTTCTTGTTTTATAGGATGAGGATTTGGGCAGTGGGATAAAGCAGCTGCTTTGATAGACAAGTAGCTTTTTCCTGTTCTAATGTTCATGCTGCCTCCATTTCTGCAATGTGACCTTAAGAGATATGGCATCTGTTGAATAGCATATGCATGCATTTCCAGATTGTCAGTTCTAAGAGGATAGAAATTAATCTCTAATAAAAAATGAAATTGTTTAAATGTTACCCTTTGTGGAGCAAAGATTCCGATGTTTATCAAATGAATATGAAAGTCTTTAAAAGTCTACCAATGAACTAATGAAATTTATATGGATTGGTGACATTTAAATACTACTAGAATGTGTAAATCCATCTTTGCATCACAGGAATATTCTAAAATATTGAAAACTACACAGAATCACGGGCAAAATTGGTTCCAGCTTTTGCTCTGAAATTGACTTATCACTTTAAGTGAATCATGAGCATGTACTTTACCTTTTTATTATAATAATAACCATAGCTAATACTTATTGCATTCTTAGAGTGTGCCAAGCATCATGTTAAGTATTTTACATATGTTATTTCATTTAGTTATTACAGTAATCCTGCAAAGAAGGTGTATGTGGTAATTGAGACTCAGAATGATTGTGTAACTCATCCCAAACACAAAGCTCTTTGACTCCAAGTTCCATGTTCTTTCTTAAATTTTATTACACTCCCTCCCAAAACTCAAAAATCATAAAATTATCAAACAAAATGGGAAGAATCCTAACAAGCATGTAAGTAAATCTAAGGATTCAGTGAGAGATTAAGAGGGCCAAGGGAGGAAAGGAAGTAAGAATTTACATAACTGGGGTAGTAAATCAACTGAATTGAATTTAGAAATAGGGTTGAAACTTAACTTCACTGCCACTTCCTCACTCAACTTCTTTGTCTCAGAGAAATAATATATGTAAAACACCTATCATAATGTGGAGCACCAACTAGGAGCTCAATAGCAATTAACTTTTCTACCTCCCTTCTTCCCTTTTACCTGCTACAACAGTTGGACCAACTGGAATCCGGTTTCTTAGCAGACTGCTAATAGAGCCAACAAATTGATTTCAGATTATAATAGAGGCAGGAAAATATGTTGAATTTCATGAAAGTAGCCTTGCTTATTAATGTGGTCAGTTACCAGATTGCCATCTTTGCATTCAAGTGAGAGGTATATTTGTGCAAGAATGATGCATTTCATTAAATACAACCTACTCTGCCTTCTTTTTCTTGCTGTTGCCTGTGCCGTGGCCTGTACAGTGCTTTTAACTTCTCGATAGACAATAAACAAAAGTGATGAAATGGAAATTCTTTGGGTTTTGTTACTATAAATGGTTTGGTAGATAGATAAATTAATTGAAAGAAGTATAAATTATTTATAGTCTGCAATTATCCCTTCTATCCTTACATTCATTATCATGGACTTTAGGGGTTGGTTATGATATAAAAGTAAGTTATATTAAAGTATGGCCTAATACATTTGAAATACATGATTAATATTCTATAATCCATTAATTAGTTGACTAGAATAGCAAGATGTTGTCATTATTGTTCTAATACTTGTTTACATTCAAGAATGAAAAGAGAAATGTTAAATCTTACTATTTTGGATGATATGAGCCCAGTTACTATTTTTCTATAATTGTAAAATTTTCTACCACTACAGGTAGTAATGTACCATATAAAATCTGATCATTTCACTTTAAGATACATAGAAAAACAATTTGAAATTTTTCTCTAAGAGTCTGAAAAACTTGAATAAATCACAGATTAATTCAAATACTTTTTTAAAAAATTGCTAGTATGGTATATCTTCAAGATGTCCAATTAGATGTGTATGTTTCTAGTTTGCTCTTTTTTAAAGCATATTTTCTTATTTGAAATGAAACTGGAAGTTTTATGTCCTTTTTCATGTTGCTATATTCTTGATTATCAGTGGCTTTTAAAGCTTTTCAAATCAACGTAGCTGAGAAATTATGGCTGCCAGGTAGGAAGAAGAAAAAAAAATCATGAACATTCAAGAAAAGCAGACTGAGTCCTATTATATGTCTTCCCTGCCACTGAAGATCCAACTCCTCAAAGGCTGCTGGAATTTCCCAAGATTTTTTCCACTTCGTCTGCCACTACATCCCTCTCTCTGGGAGATACCTCGGCATACTTTGAACCAGCATCTCTGCCCTCATGATGCACTTTTAACACGTTTTTTAGCTGATGAGACTATTTATAGTTATTAAAAATATTTGGGCATATTTCTAATGAGTCTGTTAAATTTTATGTTAATACTGTTTTTGGTGTATAAGTGTTCTAAAGATTCTATCCATGCTAAAAACAGACACTTTCTTCTTAGGAATATCAGTTGAAAAGAATGGCATATATTATGGTTGAATCAATCTAGCATTCGAAAAAATTTCCTTTTGTGTAAATATTAAAACATATTCACTGTTGAAAGGTATTCTGGAACCTGATGAGTACATTATGACAAGAAATGGTTCAATAGATGTGGCTATAAAGTCTACTGGAGTGGAAAATAATCAGGTTGGGATAGTCAAGAAGGTAGATTGCAGCATATATTTAGGATGTTGGACATTGATTAGTGAGAAATGTAAAGTAAGTACTGTAAGCTAATGGTTTTTGTTATGCCCAAAATGACAAATATTATTGAACAATCCTAGAGATGGCAGAGAGGGCAGGGGGAAGACAACAAATTGAAGGAGTTGGAATCATCTGGAAACTTCATTATAACTTCATTTATGTGTTTCCCTTATTCTCTCTTATTCTCACTCCAGTCTCTCATTTCAGACTCTATCCTCACCCTCTTTTTCTTCCAACCCCAGATCAACAGAAAAGTATTATTCAAAGGGGAAGCCAACATACTCAGAATGGGTGGAGAGTGCGTTAACCCATTTAAGTTCCTCTCTCCTTTTTCCTCCCTCTCCTCATACTACCCCTTTCCTGGACTTCAGCAGAAATGAATGGCTCATTGAGTGGAATCAATCCGGTGATATTATCTAACAACAGATGTGATTTATCTCTCTCCTTTATAATTCACTAAATTGTCTTTATTTGTTAGTGTTTCCTCTAATTTCATTTTTTCTGCTTTTCCTCTTTACTATTCTTATCTCTTCTGACTTGGCTATTTCTTCTCCATTCTTTACCCGGTTCAGTTTTTTTTATTCTTGCCTATTTTCTTCTGTTCTCCTTTCTCAAAGGAGAAAGTATTTGTATCTTATAATTCCTTACACCTAAGATGTTGAAAACTGAGACCTCAAATGACAGTTTTGCTGCTATACACCACAACTTATTCCTGTAAATACATACAGAGATTAATTTGTTAGCATGGTATTTCACATATTGCCTAATAAATAAATGGTTCTGATAATATCCTGAAATAACTATGTTAGAATTCTAAGAAATTGGTATTCTAAAATAGAGCAAGTGAATTATTATATTTTAGAAGGAGAAAAAATTATGAAGAAGCATTTACCAAAAATTAAAAGAAGGGAAACAATGCATCATAGATTTCAGTTACTCATATTTCAGATTCTACCTTATATATTAGTAGGTAGTGTATGAGATGATCATAGATTTTTTTCTTTTATTTTACATTGAACATTGTATATTTAATGAGAATGCGTGGAAACTGGTTTTGAAGTGCCACATATTGATATAAACTGTATTTTTAATTTTGTTCAGAGAAATCAATTTATTACTTTAAAATCCAATATAACATTTCATGATTTTTCTGTTATCAAAGTAAAATTTATTATCATAAGGCCTTATATAAAGGAAATAAGTTGTATGATGAAACCTATAATGGTAACTTCCTATTAACCAATTTATTTTCTCTGCAGATCTCTGCATCCTGATTTGTTTCTTATTTATGCAATTCTTACTAGCTTCAGCAGGAAAGAGTAATTGCTTTTTTAAATGTTACTCTAATTTATTTTTATTACTAGAAAATATCTTTCAGTGTCAACATACATTTAATATGATCTAGCTATTTTACATGGAATTTAAAAAGATTTCCCTATAAGTGATTATTTTGTGTGTTTAAAATGTATCTATTGGCTGAAGTTCTCACCTATTCTGGCTTATTAACTTACTAAGCATGTAGCTCATTTGCAAACCAAGATCAATAACCCTAACCCTTTTTCTTCCCCTGTCAAAAAAGCAAGAGTCTGCCATTCACAATTGCCTAATCCACTTTCTATCCATAGTAGGGGTGGACAATCAGTCAGTAGATAACACTGCCTGATAAATTATTATGTGAAAGGGAAACACTATAGAACATCATATAATAGAAAATTCAAGAGATAATGACACTAATCTTAAATTCTTTTTAGGTTATTTAGCCCTAGGATTCGAGTATGGGTTTCATCCAGTAAATTAACATTCTGATCAGCATGTCAGCTGAAATTGTAGGTAATGTTACTCATTACTTTTACATTTCCTCTCACACTGTCCCTTCTGAATTTTATTACCCTAATACTAAACAATAAAAGATTTCTTAAAATTGGGACAAATGACCCCATTTAGAGCTGACATTGAGTTCCTGTTTTTGTCTGAGTTGCTGGGATTCTAGTAAAATGATCTCCATGAATAACTTCAGTAGAAGTATTTACAGCCATTACGGAAGATTTTAACTAAACATTTTATTAATAAAGATATAGAATGGTGTTTTAGCTATGTATATACATAAATATACATGCTTTAGTTTTGCATTTTGATAAATATAAACATATTGTAATATTTGCTAGTATTTTCCAAAAGGCATCTTTGTTAAATGTCTACTAGTAAATGACATTTTGAAAATTATTCATAGCAAAGTTTTAAATTGTTAAACGTGTTACTTTTTGAATATTAGAGTTTGGGTTGCTTTTTCACTACTTCTGTCATTTGGGATCCTAAATTAAGCATGAATTTTTCATAAGTAGAGATGTTTTCCCAGAATTCCTATAAATACAAGCTTTAAATTTTTAAATAATGATGCTTTTATCTAGCTTTGGTGACTAGGAGTCGTTTTATTTTAAAATACGTATATTTCCACTGTCTTTGTAAGAAGACCAGAAATGAAATAAAGGAAAAAATGGCTGAAATTTAATAACTTCCAAATATATGCACACATAAAATTATTTGAAAATTCAACTTATGCAAATATTTTTATAAAAAATTTGGTTAAAAGCCTGTATTATTATGATTATTTTAAAATATATATTTTTGCTCTTTTGGGAACTGAGATTCTACAGTACAATCAGAGGTTCACCCTACAGCTTCGCTTTTCACTACGATGTGATTTTCTTCCTCTTCATCTCTCCCTAGTAGACACTTTCAGACCCAACCAATTTTATATTTTGGAGAAGTCAAAGGACATCCTGAATGCTGAAATAAAAACACAATTGGCTTTGACTTGGTTTTCTACAGCATGTATGAATGAAAACCATGAAGCCTCCAAAATAAACCTTTGGCTTTGAGAGATTACAACATTACCAAATGCCATATTGAAATGGGAGAAAGGAAAGAGAGCTGTATGTTCAAGATGCTGAACTATACACACAGCTTTGGAATCAGCTTATCACGGAAGCAGCAATACCAGGGATACAAAGCTGCAGTCAATATAAGTGATAGGTTATAGGAGATAGTGCAAGTAACATGGTATGGAAAGTCACCATCTTTGGTGAAAACTATGGGGGTGATTCATAAAACTTAAAGAGAAAACTATGATTACTATTTTCTTCCTCCCATGAGCTTCTTCATGAGTCAATTAAGAAATTCTGAGAGCTAAATAATTTAGCCCTCAGAACTTCTTGAGTATGGGGAGAAAAAAAAGTACTAGCTTCGTGTAGTCTTCAAGTTGGTTCTCCCTCTCGGACTCCCTATCCATCTTTAGCAGTGAGAAATTATGTTCTCTGTTAGTGCTTTCTCTTTAAATACTATACATATCTATACACATACATTATATATACACATTTTATACATGACTGAAATTCACATGAAAATTATTAAAACAGATATACGTAAATTCAAATTGTGAGCAGCTCAACGTGGTTCAAGTTTTACAATAAATTTAAGCCACATAAAAAACAAATGCCTTTAAAAAAAACAACAATAAAAAAATGCTTTGACATATTCTTATTTCACTGGTGTCATTTAAAGTTAAAAAGGGCTGGGCACGATGGCTCATGCCTGTAATCCTAGCACTCTGGGAGGCCGAGGCAGGAGGATCCCTTGAGCTCAGGAGTTTGAGACCAGCCTGAGCAAGAGTGAGACCCCCATCTCTACCAAAAAATAGAAAAATTAGCTGGGCCTGGTGGTACACTCCTGTAGTCCCAGCTACTCGGGAGGCTGAGGCAGGAGGATCACTTGAGCCCAGGAGTTTGAGGTTGCAGTGAGCTGTGATGACACCACTGCACTCTAGCCAGGGTGACAGAGTGATACTCTGTCTCCAAAATAAATAAATAAATAAATAAATAAAGTTAAGAAGGACGGAGATGAAGAATGGCTCAGTGAATAAAGACATAAAATTGTGGGGGTTTTCCCTAATGTAAATAAAACCCTTAATTCCCACATTTATTTTTTTTTTCAAATGTTTGTTCCTTTTATCTTCTCCCAAGACTCTCTCTTCTAATCATGTTTGTAAATATCAATGCTAAATTTTTATTTTAAATAGATAAACATTGGGACATTTCTGAATACTCTGAATTACCTATTTAAATTACTCTAAGCTAGGGTTTAAAATCACTTATTTACATTGAGTTTCTTAACCAAATGCATATTCTTTAGCTTATATTCCTCTCTATTTGAACTGTGAATAATTCTTTATTCAGTAAATGAATGATTATAGAAAAGAAAAGTTAAAATATTTCCAAATATAGTAGAGTTCAATATTGCAAAACTTTTTAATATTTTGTTAAAAAAATAAATTTAGGTGAAGGAGAATTTTGTAGATTGGTACTCAAGATTTAATAGTTTTAGGATCTTTGAAGTACATTGTATGTCAAAATTCATTACTTCTGAAATGTTTAAACTGTATATTTCCTTTACATAGCTTGTTTTGCTAAAGAAATAGCCATTGATTTAAAGTGCTTAGTTAATTAGATACTTCAGTAACTTTTAGTAATGCAAAAGAACAGAACACTATAATAAATATCTCAGTGCCAAAAAATTTGGCAAATGCATAGTGTCTATTAACTGCAGCATGATAGGTGGTGTATTGAATTAAGTCTCTTCAGTGCTCTTAAAAAGAACAGGAGAACATTTTGGTATAGCATGACTCATATCATCAGACATTCACATAGACACACTTCAAGTCTCTGAAATTTCCTTTGGTAAAAGGTATCATTTATACATTATAACTTGTGATTAAAAGTGTATGTATACACAGGCACATGTGTAAATGTTGATAATGAATCTGTTTCTTTGTCTTGGGAAGGGTAATAACTTTGAAATTATTTTAAGAAATATCCTATTTTCCTACCTGTGAGTATAAAGATGCTCAGATGCTCTCTTGCAGCTCCAAATATAGTCATGAAAAAAGTAAAAGAAGGTCTGGGTTGATAGGCTTAAATTCTAACTTTTATGCTTATTTGTAACTTCGGCTCCTTGGGACCATAGAGTAGAGATTATCTTTTCATATATTGGTCAAATAATTCACTGGCTGTTGTTTGGGAAACAGACCAGGGCAAGTTCTAAAACGGTCAGAGAGAACTTCTTCTCTCTATATACCCAGAGGAAAGGAAACCTCTCATATCTTTAGCACCAACCCCAAAGCCTCTTGTGCACCTAATTCAGGCAACCAATTGTCCAGAAGCTACCCACTTATGTTGCCCTTCACAAAGGAATACCTGCTGTCTGCCTCAGCCTCATCAAAACAATTACAAGCCCCGTCCACAAGAAAGCAGAACTTCTGGCTTTCAAAACTTGGAATACCTTAATGACCTTCTTGGGAAATGATAATTCTGTTTGTATTGTATATAAAATACATTTTAATGTACATGTTGGGGATTATATATAAATTAGTAAGTAATATGACTTGCCATTGCTTGGAGACACTGACTTCTACCTTGGGTAATGAGGAAGATAATAGTAGTTCAACATATGTGGAAAACATATTATCTATAGCTAATAAATAATAAGACATCTTGTGTAAGATGAATATGGTGGTTTTTAAATTTTTTTTTTAGCCCATGAACTTAATGTGAATGAAATACTCTATTAAAATAGTGAGAGAGAGAGACAGAAAGAGAGAGACTTGGACTATTTACAACCACTGCAAAATATTTTTCTGGAAAAAAAAAACTTCTTCACAGTGTTTATATAATGCATATTATAAAGGAGACTCTTTCTAGGACAAATAGGAACAACATCCACTGTCCTATTCCTTGTCATAATCACATCACTATGACTTTAGGTCTAAAGTATCTAAGATAGAAATACTATTTTTCCCAAATATTCATGTATAAGGAGAAAGTTTTTAATAATTTGGGGTAAAGAATGTCTATTACAGCTAATAGTAATACATTAGTAATATCAAGTATATTACTTTGTTTAGATGCGAGGTCGTTTAACCTTTTATACAACAGATTTTAAGTATATTAGAGAAAATTTTAATACTACATCTTGGTTTTACATTCAAAACTTAACCCTTCTTTGGAGTTTCAAGGCCCTTTATTATCTCTGAAACATGTATCTTCTCGTGTCACCATATCACCTCACTAGTCAAGTTATACAAACATTGTGCTATGAGATTCATATGAGGAAAATATGATGCCAGCTATAAGAAGAGGCTTTACGATAGATGTTGCATGTAAGGTGAACATTTATGGTAAGATTTTATATATAAGAGAAAAATTATAAGCAGAGTGAAGAGTGCTTTTGCAAAGATTTAGCTGAAGAGAAAAGCACAGTGTTTGAGGGGAACGTATATGTACTACTCAACTAACTTTTTAAATGATCAACTTTTAAAAAGCCTTTTAGGATTATCGGTCCACTGTTTCTTTCTCCTGTCTCATTACTCTTCTCCTTGTTCTGTCATTCAACCATATGGAACTAGTGAAAATTGCTCAAACTGGTGATACTTTGTCTCATGGCTTTCTTTATCTTCTCAGCCTCCAAATCCCTTCACTGTCCAACTTCTAAGGAATTCAGCTTAAACTAATTGGAAAACTTCCTTGAATCCTCAAGGATGAGTTAGGTCCCCTTTTGGGAGTTCCCATTGCACTCTGTATTCACCCTGTTGAGGTACTTCTCTTACTATATTGTAAATGTTTATTGACTTGCTCCGCTCTCCCCTTGCTCATTAGCTCTTTAATGAGCCACAGACTGTGCTTCACTCACCATGGTATTCATACTACATGGAAGACACACAATAAATACTTACCAATTTATGAGTTATTTTGTCTAGTCTTAAAAACATATTAAGCACCTAAAATATTCTATACATGGGCAAGTCACTGCCTTCATCATCTATTACAATGGTTCCCAGACCCATAGCATCAGCATCACTTGGGAACTTGTATTAGAAAAAAATAATTCTCATGCCCCACCCCAGACCTACTGAATCAAAAACTCTGGGGTTACAACTCAGTAGTCTGTCTTTTAACAAGCCTTTTGGGTAATTCTAGTACTTGCTGAAGTTTGAGAACCATATTGAAGAAAAATAATTGAAGACAAAGTTGTGACCATATTGATGAAGGACCTATTCAAGGATTGGTTCTTCACTTAGGCCTTTGGGAAACTATTCAAAGATTTTGAAGGGTAGGATACTTTTACACTGTAGCAATATTTCAGAGCTTCAAAGACTTGAAGCAGAAAGACAAATTAGAATTCTGTTTTAAGTCTAGCAGGTAGGTACCCAAGCCAGAACTAAGGCAGTGAGAAGAAGTATTAGTTGCTAGAATCTATTCTTTAGGACACATACATGGATTAAAAAGAGGAGAACAGTCATAGATCACTCCAAACTTGAGAGGATGATGGGGAACTTTTTTTGATGAATGAAAATAAAGAGATAATGAGTTTGATTTTAAAGTGTTGCATTCATTTGAACCACCAATGGATATTCTGGGGAAGATGCTGTGCTTTAGAATTGAAAAGACTTTAAATTCTGGCTTTGCCACTTACCATTTTTGTAATCTTGGCTAAGAAAACAATCTCTCTTTGCTTCAGTTTCTTCATGTGTAAAATGGGTTTAATAGTTTACCTCATCAGGCTGTTATCAGAATAAAAATATAAATTAAAATAATGTAGATGTGAATAATCTAGCACAGTGAATTGTTGGTGCTTGTGATTATTCAGTAGCTATTAGCATGGATGAACTTAACAGTTGGAAATATATGACTAGAGTTCTTAATGGGAAGCAGGGATGGTTAGAAAAATTTGGGAGTCATGTAGGAACTTATTAGTGGAAGCTCTTGAAAGAGAAGAGATTATTATAAGAAGACAGCATGAAATATTAGAAAGGTGTCTAACACTTAGCCTAGAGGAAACGCCTACATTTATTAGTTGTGAGGAGGAAGAGAAGATGGAAGACAAGTAGGCAAAGATGTAGCAGTACCACTTTCTTTCACTCAAGCTAATCTGTTGTCATCTATTTGCATGTTTCTACCCACTCTGTGTGTTAGAGTTGGGATGTACTGTGACTTTGGAGTTGCCTAATTATTTGACCTGTGTAAATATATTAAAAAATCTCTTTTGATGTTGAGCTCACTATTTCACAAGTCAGCCAATTCCTTGTATGGATATCTTTGACTTTTTGACTACTAGAATGTTTTTCTTCATAGTTATCTGTAACCTGCTGCCTCTTTAAATTTTGTGCCTTAATTTCTTCCCATATCTTCAGCTTATGCTCTTATATTAGTAGCCACTAGGACCCCTTCTTCCTTTTTTCAAAGCTCCCTCTATCTCCTAGTACATAAAAGCCTTCATTGCAGCCAGTGCAAAGAATACTTTATGATTATTTTTCATATTAATTACTATTATGTCTTTACATGGTTTCTAATTCAAGTCTATCACATTTAATATTTTAAAACTATAATCAGAAACTTAGGTGAGAAAATGGAAACCTAATCTTGAAAAATGATTAGCATGTATTTACATATTTCGACATGTGTGTATTATTATATTTAGCTCCTAACATGGCTTCCAACCTTCTTGAAGTTGTAACACACATACTTGTCTCATTTTATCTTACCATCTACTCACATTTCACCATATTCTGTCAACTGTACGTATCTCAGTAACAGTTAAAAGGAAATTAATTAATTTCAAGAATTCTACATCTCATTACATGCCTGAAGATATGTTAGGATATCACAGAACCAGGGCTGGGAATCATTTGTCCTGGTACTCTAGGACCACGTCATATTTGTCCTGGAATAGAACATGGTAAAATACAGTAAGTGGGGACAGTCGTTAAGAATTATACATAGTAGATAAGATAGGAAGTAATTTAGAAATGATCCAAATTGAGGAGTTCGAGAAAGGACTAAGGAAAAAAGGACTATTCAAATGAGAAAGGAATGAGTACTTATTACTGTTTATCTGTATACAAGTACTAGGATAGGACTGATACAGCTAAAACCTACTTATTAATATGTTACTGAGAAAAACATTACACATAGCCTGTGAAATACTCAGCAGGCTTCATTCCCATTTGGTAATTACTAAGTAAAACTGACTTAATGCTTAAGTGGAGTATCTACTGAAATCATTCATTGATTCAAAAATCAGTGGATAATGTAGTTCTTGACCTATTGAGCTAATCTGCGTAATAAATTTGTCTTCTCTGTTGCTGATCATCTAAAAGTGTAATGCGCAGAGCAGCTTTGATTTCCCCATCACCACCTTTTAGCTTTTAAATAGTGTTGCCTTTTTGGTTCTGTACTTTTTGTGGAAATTTTCCATCCATAACAAACAGTCCTGATTAGGTAATTCATAAAATTTATGATTTTCTAATTGGAATATTACTATTTATGGATTAGGTCCTTGTATTTTGTTGGTTTTATTTATTTGTTTATAAAAGTAACTCATGTTTATTGCCAAAAGTTCAGGAAATAAAAGTCCTTGCTCCCTTTAGTGTAACCACTGTTAATGGTGTTATGTATCTTTCTGTGTTTTCTATATCTGTATACATTTTTAACAAAAGTGGAATTGAATTACACTTGCTATTTTGGAACTTACTGTTTTCTACCCAATAATGTTTATATTTCTTATAATGGACATTTGCATAGTATACAGTTTTGGGTTGGCTTAAACAATACTGTGATACATGTGTTGCACATTTATCTTTGTGCTTTTATCCAGTCATTTCCTCGTGGTAGTAGAAGTAGCATTTGGGAGCCAAAGATATATGCTATATATAGTTTTTGGTGTATATTTGTTTGCTTTTGTTCAAAACATTGCTCATGTTATGTCGATAATAGTGGAAAGACTGATTAAAAAGTAGTAAAATTATATATCAAAATTTTCTGCCATTAAATAACATTCAGCTATAAGATTAAAATCCACACAAATTAACTTTCTTACCAAAAATCAATTTTACTTTCTCATGGAAAAGCAGTTCTATTTTTTGGAATTGTTTACTTAAAAAGAGCATATGGAAAGTGTAGAAGAAAAGGATGAATCAAATTGCACTGAAAATTTCACAGGGAAACACTATCTAGAATTAACAATCTTCAGCTAGTCACAATGATCATATCATATCATAGAGTAAAATGGGAAGAAATTGGTAGGTAAAAATCAATGTGTAATTCACTGTTGAGAATAGATATGCTGGAAGAAAGATGCTGCTGTCACATCGACTGCTTTAGTACAGTTAGCAATTATTTGAATAAAGAAAATAAATAATAACTCCCTTTGCTTTGACTCTTGGCCTGTAGAAATGGCTGTAGGGATACTACTTAGCTATCAAAGGAATCAGAATCAATGCAATATACTTTTGGACACATAATAATCCCCACTTACACATAATGAGAGGCATTTGACCAGTTCCATTACTGTAATTGATCTACATCAATGTGAATTTTTAAAACTGGCAGTCACTTATTCATGTTAGCCAAGTTTCATAATGAGCATTTTGATTCATATCTTAGACCCCTGAGGTTTCAAGTATTATAATGCCCCACTTCTTTTGTTCTAATTTTTTCTCTTCACCATTTTTCATCTACAGTTAAGGTTATAATTTAAATGAATGCTCATTAAATATACCAGAATCTTCCATTATTCTACAGTAGCTATGTTCCAGAGTACCTCTTCTTCATAGTCTCTGGGGGTTTGTGCTTCTCTTGGTGGAAATGCTTATTCTCTCCAGCTGACTAATATCTTCCAGGCAAAAACATAATGAGTAGCAGACAAAAGGCACCCATTCTCTTTCACTTGGGTACCTATGAAGAAACTAGATCACTGTTCAGACCATTTGCTAAATCCTGCTTGCTATCTAGGATAAATTTTATCCTAGTGTATTTATACAACACATCCTGGAAAATTATAATCCATTAAAGTTGGAATAAAATGTTCTTCTCTCTTTTAAATGTGAAATGTATTTTTTTAAACAAACTTTGGAATAATAGATATTTTTAATATATTTCTTTAAAGCATATTCTAGGATTTCAGTTACTTGATACTGCATCACTAGACCATTTTAAAAGCAAACTAACAAAAATTATTCTATGTTCAGAATTTTAAAAGGATGATGAGTGAAATAATTCAACATGGGTAGCAATTGAGCCAGGTTTCAAGACATTTATCAAGTACTTTGCTTTAATTATATGATATGTTTTGAGGTGATATTAAAATAGAATGGCTTCATTAAATATAGCACACTGTATTTTAGGTTTATAGGGTTGTTTGGAACACATTTTCAATAGCTGCTGCATTGGAGTAGCATTACCTTGTCATTTTTTATTTTATGTTTATAGCGTGGTTAAAGGTTCATTTTATCGATGCTGTTGTCCATGCATCAGAACGTTGCCTTGGTGTGTCAGTACCAGGTATTGGTAGTAAGATGTCAGTCTAATTTAGAGACACTTGTACCACATTATCTCTAAAAGACGGTGATGAGAAAGCATGTGGTGTAGTTTGTAAGCTCAGGACATTGCCAAATCCTCGTTTCGGGGTGTGTGGATTTTTAAATTGTACTTGTGAACAGAGGTTGTGGATCTAGACCTAGCAGCTGAGCAACATTAATGGTGACATAATTTCTTTACCTTCTCAATTACTCCATTGGTAGGATACCTTTTTGGTCTTTGCTTTGACATGGTAAATGTCCATTATGTTGTCTCATAATGATATGGACTAATGCATAACATGGTTAATCAATTCAAAGATAAAATTTCTCTCTTGAGTATATATCTCCTGAAAATTGATAGGATGGTACACCAATTATGTGATTTTTTTTTTACTAATCTTATTAAAGGGGGAGAACATTAAATCATTGAATACTGTACCTCAATTTTATTGTAATGATTTTGCTGGTTACCAGGTGGGGTGGCAGTTGAAAAATTTGGTGAATGCACTACGAGAGGACCCGAGTGGTGTTATCTTAACTTTGAAAAAGCGACCTCAGAGCATGCTTACCTCAGCACCAGCTTTACTGAAAAATATGAGATGGAAGCCCCTTGCTCTGCAGGTAATGAAGCTTAATCATAAGTCATACACCATCATTTTAGCCATAGATTATCTCAGTAATGCTTCTTTATTGTGCCTCATCTCAGCAGCATATGGATTAATCTTGTATGCTTTTGAAAATTTGTTTGTGAAATGATCTCTTCACAGCTTATCCTAATAGGCTTAATTGTGATAAAATCTGAGAGAGTAACTAAAGCCCAAATGATTAAGAACTCTGCCTTAATTTGTAAACATTTAAAACATAATTCCAAAAAGTCACAAGTTATTTCATGCCAAAATATAGATAGAAATAAAAACAAGATATTTCATTTTTGTGATATCATCTTCTATTTTATAAGTTATAGGTACTTCTGGAGGAAGCTAAATGATATTTTATAGAATTATTTTAAATCAGGTCATAAGATAGTAATAATAACTTATAAACAGTAGGAAAATGAAATTTTAAATTAGTAACTAAAATATTCCTAGTACATTTCTCCTGACTGATCATTTTTCTCTTTCCATCTTGTAGGGTGGCAAAAATAGGGAAATTGTTGCATCAGAATTTTTGTATTTTTCTTCAGCACCAAACATCACTCTAAAATATTACTCTGGATGTTGATAACTTATATTTATTAAGAGTTATCTAGAAAGTTATGAAAATGTGATTCTGATTGATGAAAGGCAAGGAAGTAATATATTTTCTTCCATTTCGGTCAGAATATAATCTTTAAACACATCATAGAAATTTTTGCCCTTCACAAAATTTACATTTTTTAAAAATAGACTATTACCTTTTCTTAGAAGTCTAATTTTTAAAAAATTTTTAATTGCCCATTGTACTAGAACATTACCCATTGTTCTGATTAAAAAGAAAAGCAATATATGGAATGCATTGTTGTCACTGCTATGTAAATTGTAATTAAGCTCTATGTTAGTACCTTTTATCATTCATAGATTTTTTCCTAATCTGTAAATTCTCCATTACATATTAATGGCTTTATAGGTTATGATGATTTCTCATTGTTTAAACTTTACTACTTACTGGCCTGAGAGTTGACATTAAATGTTAATCATATAAAAACACATAACATGTTCCAACATTACGGTCTTTGCAATTTTAATGTGAATCTTTCAATTTTTCAAATGAATATATATAAAACTATATTAATATGTCCAAATGCATTTGACTTGCAATATATGTTAATTATCACAGATATTTGATGCTCATTACAGTTCAGAGGTCACTGTTTGCCTCATTATCTAAGATATAGATCAGCAAATCAGACTCTCCCATCACATCATTTTTTTTCTCACTGCATCATAAATTGCTTTTTTGTTCCACTTTGGAGTTTCCTGTTGACGTATCTTCCCCAAAGATCCTTCTCCAAAGTTTGAGGGGATGGAAACTCTGAAGAAGAGTCCTGCACTTTCAGCTATTAGGTTTTTTTCTATGTGTATGTGCAGTAAAATTTAATCACTCATCTTCAGTCCCTCATATTTCACATTAAACACCAAAAAGACCCTAATTTCTTGGTGATCCATGCACTCTGTTTGAGGGAATATCTCTAGCAAATAAATTGATAATTTGTTCCCCTGTTATATTCCTCTCCACAAGCACAAACTGGAGAATTAAGGTAATGGCAGTTCCCAGTAAGAATCACATTTGGTATATGTATTCAAAGCTAGAGAACAAAGACTTTAACTTTAAAAATTACCTCACATCATTCCCTACCCTATATTTATAGTAGACTTTTAAGGCACTGTTTCTAGGTCTGTTCCTAAATGCCAAGATATGTGCCTTATCAGATCACTAATTATATTTGTCCTGCATTGCTTGTTTAGCCATATTTGTAAATTTACTCTTTCAGAATGCTGAAATCTGGAAAAAAAGGAAATCAGCATTACTTGAGTGCTTATATATATATTGACATTTTTGTAAATTTGTTATTTCAGCTGAGTTTGGTTCACCTAAAAAGTATTGCCTAAAGTCAACCACCTATAGATAAATAGGGGGAAAAACTGCTTTTAACATTTTTGAAAATTGCTTCAATAGTTGGCTTTTTACAGACCAGAAGGAAGAGTATTGGTGTTAATTAAATACTTTCTAGTGGTGCTAAAATAAAGTCTTAGGAGTAAGTGCCATGGCTAAGTCCTCTAACATACCACATCACCACCAACACCAACACCAAATCTCCCTGCAAACAATTTTGAATACCTGAAATTGGACCATTACAGGATTCTTTCTGGATATTAAGATTTTGGCCTGTGCTAAAATTCAAAGACACCCATAAGCATAATGAAAACTATCTGGTCAGAATTTTTATAGATTATAGATTTTGACACAAAAAAAGATGGACAAAACTTCAGGGTACCCGGATCTGGAGGTGGAAGGTAGACTGCCTCCAGAAGGGGGAAAGTCAAAGAAATAGTAAGATAAGAAGATCTTGACAGTGGTTTTGGGTTCTTTAATGACTTTATTTGAGATCACATTTTCTTTCTAGCACCTAAAAAAATGACCTCAGATGTGAAACATAAGTGCTAAATGTAGCAACAATCCTCTGTGTAGACACAAGTGCCATTCTAATAAGATAGTACAAAGGTATTCTTGCTTCAGATATGTGTACAAATATGTTGGAGCCCAAATGCCCATTAACTCACCTCAATATAAATCTTTAGCATTCAATCTTGAATAATTGGACATTAGATTATTTCTTTTTTCATAGGGTATGCAAGTAGTCTACTAGCAGTTATTTAAAATAGAAGATACAAAAGGAAAGAATCTATGGCATTTATTTAACTCAATATGTCTATTTCATCTTTTTCTTATACAGTACCAGGTTTAATTTACCTACTAGCATTTTCAGACGAAATATAGCCAAGTTTGTGTAGCATGGAGGTAGATACTAATACATACATCTTTTATATAAACAACTTTATCCTAACATAAGGAATAATGATTTTTTTAAACTAACAAGGAAATAGTTATTATCTACTCGAATAAAACAACCTTATCTACCCTAAGGCAGAAGATTGTTAAAGAATACCACCTGTTTTCATTAAAGTAAAAGTTCTATTTCTAAAAATATTTAAAGAGATAGTGACTTCCAATATTACATAACTACAATGATCAATTTTGATTTTGATTTTCTTTTGAAACTCATTCATGAAATTATAACCAAATAAACAAAAGCATACAATTCAACTTCATATTCACAGAGCAATTTCATTAGTACATTTCGTGAATTTGGCAGCTCTTTTGATAAATTCATTATTTCTCAAACATTTTACAATAGAACTAAAGGACTTAAAGGTCCTTTAGTCAAATACTACAAAGAAGATTTAATAATAATGTCTGGAAGATTGAATTCTGTTGTCATCTGTACCCATTAATGAAAAGTAGAAATGTCTTATCTGAGATAGAATCTTTTATTCTAAGAAAGAAAACCAGGGATTGCTTGCTTTATGAGAGCTATTTTTCACGTCTCCTTAGTGTCACCTCTACTAATTTCCTGGATTTTGGTAAGCATGGTGATTTCTTATGGTCAAGTTCTTCTAATTCAATGAAAAAAAATCTCAGGAAACTGTGAATAAACCTCAAGATGTATTTTTAGATGTTTGTGATTTTAAATTAATATGTGTAGGCCACGAGCATGCATGGTTGGTGTCATCTTCTTCTTATAAGAGATGTATGGGAGAATTAGCTGGACATTGTCAAGAATGTTCCTTGAAATCATCACTGAGAATCAATGGTTTTTAAAAACATTTAGGAACCCAGAGTTTTGGAGAGAATGCATCTCAGAAATGGTCATTAAAATTAATGTTGGAATTCACCGTAATGATTTAAATATCATTTAAGACATTTTTATATAAAATAACATCAAGCTGTATCATTAAAATTATGTTCCTAAACTGTATTCTAATCCATAAATTTCTTACATCAATGTCATAGTTACTTGTGTTATTTGTGCTTTTCCATTTAAATTTTACTGTTTAGCATGATTTTGATGCCATTTTACAGGATATTTAAATAACTGAGAAGAAAAAGAAATAGAAAATAGTCATAGCAGTCGATTTTTGTCTATAAACTGGTATAACAACTGGAGAATGCTGATTGCATTATATTTCAAATACATATAGATATGAATGGTGAAAGTCATTTTGGAAAAATCAAAACACTTAAGTAACAATAAAATTAATTTCCACATCCAAGTTATAGGTTGGTGTGACTGAAACAAATTAATGACAGAAAGTTTATATGTTTCTAAGAATTTTGTTTTGAAAACATGTTTTAAAGAGAACAAGAACTAAAATTAGGTATGACAGTAGAGAAGAAAATAAATTTGTAACTAAAAATTGTGCTGACTGGGAGGCAAGAACAATTCTATGTTTTACATGCTCAAATTAGTAAATAGCTATAAGCAATTATAGCAAATTTTAAGTCACCAATGTTTAAGCAAATCAGTTAAAGAATCTAAGTCACATTTGTGTCTTTTGAGCCAAATGCTTTCAAAATGTTAACATTGACTACAAATAATCACCTATAATGTAACAATTACCCATTCTTTCTTTGGTTAATATCCCAAAAATAATGTTTACTGTAATTCGAAAAAGCAGTTCACTTTTAATGTTGCAATTTAATATGTCCATAAGACTGGACAACACAAGATTGAATACACTAGTGTTAGCCTCAATACAATGTGCAAAATTTCATGATTCTGTGGAAAAAGCCATTTTGTAGTGTGACTCTGAAGTCTAATTTATTAGTTATATACTGTATAACTACATACATATTTTTATGCACATACATCTGTATTTTTTAACTTAGGTGTACATGGTTTCCTGATCAAATCCAAGGTCAGAAAAAATGTTTTTTTTCTTGGTAGTCTAATAGAAAAAGGAAAAATTATATGATTATAAAAGAAGACTCAAACCCTTTGTATTTATAAATTTGGATTCTAGAAAAAAACTGCGAAACAACTGAGAGTGGGAGAATTTTGAACATATATCCCTTGCTTAATTAAGTTCTTTACAAATAATTGACCACTTAAGAAAAGCTTGGCCAGGGAAAAGTATGTCCAATGATTTTCCACATTAGATCTAGCTTTCTTTATATGGTCAAGAAACCTACAAGATTGTATGTAAATTCTTGCCAATCCAAAATTCAGAAAAAAAATTTCTCTGGAGCATTTGTTTAGTTGTTAATATAACAACAGTGTTCTGGTACTAGTGTTGGGAATTATAATAAGAATGTGTTTGAACTGAGTAAGGACTTTTGTGAATGTTCTGTGCTAGAATAATGGGGGTATTGTGATCCGTTTGAGTCTGTGCTTATTCCCAAGAGGGAATAAAATAAATGGCCAGGTTGTATACTTGATGTAATCATTTGTATTTCAGTGGGTATTTTCCCCCAGGAAAGCAAAACAAGTTCTATGTGATCTCGGCATTAGTGAATTTTAAAACTAATTACGTAATGGATAATGCACCGTTTTAATCTTTAACCTTGGGGCTGTCTTTATGTCATTGGTTTCATTCAAGACTTTTATAGCTCTATCAAAGCTGGGTCATTTACTAGACAGAGGGAAAACTAAATTAAGATACATCTGCCAAGAGATGTTAAAATGTAAAATGTTTCGAGTAAAACCTCAGTGTCACATGTAGTTTCTTAAATATAGAAGTTTTTCTCATAGTCTTTAAGACTATAGAGGTTTCAGAGGTACACCAATACCTTCCAGATGTGCTCAGTTACCTTAGAGATATTAAAATGAGGCGGGGGAGCACACAAAAGGCCAGAGCTATCAGAGAATTTTTACTTTTAAGAGACAGCATCTCACTCTGTCACCCAGGCTGGAGTACAGTTGCATGATCATAGTTCGCTGCAGCCTCAAACTCCTGGGTTCAAGTGATCCTCCTGCCTTAGCCTCCTGAGTACCTGGGATTACAGGAATGAGCCACCATGCCTGGCCCCTCAGAAGATTTAAAGTGAGATTTCAGTGAGCCCTTGAAGAAGCTAAAAATTTTATTTTACAACAATCACAGTTTTCTAATGATGTTTAAACTAGATGAGTAGGGTATTATTGCTAAAGTCATCACTCATGATTCAGAGGAAGAACTGTGCTATACCATATTTTCGAGCACAATGTTAAAGTATGTATATGTTCACACTGACACTAAATGTATGTGTAAGTTTAACCTAGAAGATTTCTGACTCCTGTTGACAGTAGTAAGTTATCATTAATTGACCTAAGGTTATAAATGTATGTTTGAAGAGGCATATATGATTATTTTATTTAGGATTTGGGCATTTTTAAGAGATGCATACCAGCTCCCCCAGAAATCTATCATAGATTTGTTTTATAAAAGTAACAACATATATGCAAATGTGTCTTCCTTGTCAGAGCCTCACTGAATATGTGGAAGGATAGCTTTATGTCACAGGTACCATTGAAATGAAAACTAAATTATATAGCAAGGTCCTTCTGGGAAATAAGCCCTTTTGGATGGGATTCAAAATAGATTTATGTCATACTTGATTGTATACCACAGTAGATCAAGTTATACTGAAGCTTCATGCTTACTTAAATAACAAAATGTAATCCTAAGGTAATACCCTTCTGTTTTATCCATTTCATCCGTAAGTATTGATAGTTTTGAATTCTCTTCCCATACAAATTTTACCAACATAAGAGATCAAAATGTCAAAATGATAAATGAAAATAATATCACCCTTTAATTCTACTTCCTTTCTTAAACTGAAAATTCTTCATAGTGGATGATAACAGCTTTTCTTAAACTGTTACAAATGATTGTAAGTAAATGTTGCCAGGATAAGAAAGGCTATCTTTTTGCATTATTATACTCTCATAGTTAGATTTTTTTTTCAGTCTAAGGATTATGCCTATTAAAATTTGAATTTGAATCGAACTGTTGTTTTTTGACTTGAGGGAAGCTAAATTTGTTACTTTTTCTGTATTTTCACACAGTTAAGTGGCTATTGGTGGTAGGTGTATTTTTAATGTCATTTGTTACAGTTAGGGATTTCTGATAATTTTAACTAATTGTATCATTCTGTGCTTGATTTAGTCAAATTTTACCTGTCTTTCTAATGTTACTTAATGCCTTTTTCATTGTTTTAGTCACTTAATTTTTTATTCTTTCAATTCTTGTCCAAAGTTAGAAAAATTTTTAAGAGATGATAATTTTAAATTTTCACAGAGACCTCCTTTTGGGTTAAGTAACTATTTTCATTTTCCCATGAAGCTTCTAGTTTACTGAATTTTATTTTTTCATTACTTAATGTCTTAGTTGTTTTTTTATTGTGATTCTCAAAAAGAATGTTTACTTTTTAGCTTGTATTGATAAAAATTACACAATTAGTAGCCAGAAATATACTGAATATATTGAATATTTACAATGAGCTTTACTTTGTACAAGGCATACTGATAAGCCAGATAATATCTGCATGATAAACCAGTTGAAATATTTTCTATGATTTACTAGTCAATAAAATAATAAGCCAGTTGAGTTAAACAACGGGATTGACTAACTCCTTTTTTCTCTGAAAAATTAAATTGTTTTTCTTCAACCAGTTCTATTAATTGAACCAGCTTGGCAATATCAAACCTGTTATCTATTTTGAGCATATTTAAGAGTCTTTTTCCTCTGTGTATGTACTAATTTAGCTAATCACATTAACTGATGACATTAATAGCAACTCCCCTAAAAATAGAAACCTAGAGAAATAGCAATTCGAAGGAAGTTGATGTGGCTAATATTTAAATTTCCTGGAAGGGGAAAGGTAAAAGTACCTTAAAATATCCTCTTGGTCCTTACCTCACACTTAAGATGTATTTAAAATATGCTTGTAACCATTGACTGCTAATACGTCTTTCTCCTTCCTTTATTTGGGAAGGAAAGGGGTAGGTATTAACCAGGAAAAATTATGTTTAGTTCTATAGATAATAAAAGTAAAGGAGAGAAGTCCCCAAAATAGAAATAGTGACCCTGAAAGAGAGGAAAGACAATAAAAATTTAAGTTAGATTATGTTTAAAAGTTTATGCTTTTAGAACTTGGTTTTAAGTTCATTTGCAGTGTTAGGATATTTTAAAGTAAGAAAACAATTAGAGCATTTAAAAAGCATACCGAATATTAGTTTTTCTCTCATGATGTGTCTTTCTAAAAGAATTGGAAAATAATATGCTGTTCAATGAATGTTTTCTTTATTACATTTCTATTATGATGAAATTTTGGTCAGACTTATTGTTTAGTGTCATCTGTATTTAAAATCAAGATGTCCTGTCAGAGAGGAAAACAATTATAAATAGTCACATTACAGTGACTGTACATATGTATCATTGAATCTATTGATCAAGGATCTGTTATAGAAACATGAAATATATCCTTAGAAAGAAAACAGTTCTTTATTTTCTTGGGCTTAAAGGTGTTCATCAGTACAGGTGACTCCTCTTTACCTATATAATCTCAGGATTTCCCATTGCCAAGAGTTTTGTTTCTAAAAGACAGGGGTAGTTTAACTGGACACTATCCCAAAATTAGCATAGTTAAACATAATAGTCGTTATTACATACTTTCATAATATCTTAAAATTCCTCAATTAGCATGTAAAACTTCTGACCTTTTTAAAAATCATGTAAGATGGAATATTGTAAAGACCCAAAATACATTATCAATCCCTTTCCCCTCTTTCTCTTTCTTTAGTTTCTATTTCACATAGATTAAAACTTAACCATCATTTTGGCAGGTTGTACGATTTCAAGCTATTGAGGCGAGCTGTGTAACAAGGAAAGTCAAAACCATGAACTGTGACCTACATTGTACTTTCCATTGTATTTATGCTTGGCTTTTTGAACAAATTTTGTTTATCTGTACAAAAGTATTGTCACAATATAAAATAGTTGTAATATGCCATTTTTGAGCGTCCAGCAATGCGTATTAAAGTAATAGAACCGTGGGTCTATATAAATATGCTAAAAGTGTTTTCATATTGGCTAAAATGACATCTCATCATGTGAAGATACAGTTCATTTTGTGATCATTTTTGTGTTTGCAATTGCACTAAAGTTCTTATTTTAAATATGTTAATTGTATGCATAGCTAATCAATAGGATCTGTAAGATAAACATAAAAATTTGTGAATTTTATTTCACTTTAGGATAATTTCTTAATCTACTATTTTCAAATGCTTGCAGCTTGGATCTGGGAGTGCTCTTTAGTTAATGCATCCTGATGTACTGCTTAATTCAGTATATATATTATCTTAACTTTTTAAAAAACCCCTCCTATTTAGTATTTAAATACAGGCATGAAAATGAGAACTATAGATAAATGTGTGTGCCTATGAAAGGTGAAATGATTGTGTTACATTAATTACCATACTTTTGAAGTTGTACCATAAAATGGCTGTAAGACAGTTAACTATGTTTGTATTGACAGAAAAAAAGTATATTTTCCTAGAAAATACTCTCTCATATTGGCCTTTTATACTCCCATTTTTGTAATCTTTTCTGAGAATCTGTAACATTTTACTAACCTAGGAGTATCGTTTGTCTTTTTTGGGAGAAGATCTGAAATAGCTTTCTCATATAGCAGTCAGGATGTGAGTAAGCTAATTTGAAAGTTGCTCTTCATTATCTTTCTTTCAAAGGTGGATTCTGACAAAGTTAATTTAATTTAATTAAGTTTTGACTGTGCAATAAATCTTCCCATTATGAAACACTGCATGGTATTTTTGCCTTATAAATAGCTTTTAGGTGGTTAGACCATAGAATAAGGTGAGTTGGGAACTAAGTGGAAACCTCTAATGTAATATATTATTTGGTTTTGGAGACTCAAAGGAATATCCACGTGCTAAATGACATGCTTCTTGATTTCAGCCAAGTTCAAAACCTTTTCAGAAATAGATAATTTTAAAATGATAACTATGTGTCGTTGTTGTTGTTTTTTGTGTTGTTTGTGTGCGTATGTATTTTCTTTTTCATTTTAACCAGCCTCTTATACCTAGAAGTCCCACAAGCAGCGTTGCCACGCCTTCCAGCACCATCAGTACACCCACCAAAAGAGACAGTTCTGCCCTCCAAGATCTCTACATTCCCCCTCCTCCTGCAGAACCGTATATTCCCAGGTATAAAACTAACCATGTTGTTCCAGGCAGCTTTTAGCCAAAGACTAACCTAACAGCATGTAAACTGTCAAGTCAATCCTCAAGGAACATCTTGAATATTTTCTCAGTTCTGAACATATTCTGGGAAATTATTCCCATTATAGAGAATGCACTTTGCTTAATGATAATAATAACTAACTTGTATTAAACATGTACTGTACATTAAGTATCTTACACCCATTATCTCATATGGTACAAAAGAATAGGAAAGTAATATTAAATAACAACTAGGATTACTTTAATAAGTAAAGAAAAAGTCAGGCTTTTTAGCTAAGAATCCTCAGGAAATCTCAGGTTATTTTAAAACATTTCATATACTTTTTTTTATAAAAAAAGGAAATTATAGATAACTTTTATGCTTTCTTAAATGTAGGTGATGAGGAAGATACTTTTAGATGATGAGGAGGAGGGAGATTAGTTTTTTTCCCCCTGATACTTCTGTATCTAGAATTTTTCCTTCATTAGTTCATTAATGGTTCTTTTAGGAAGTAGAGGGAGTTTGCAAGGGAATGAATTGCTTTTAAAGTCTATTTTCTAGATTTCTTGAGGCTATATCTCTATTTCATTTTCGGATTATTTGAAATTCCTGGCAGGTGTGGAAGAATACAGCTTTATGCCATAATGCATTCTGCCCAAAGGCATTCTGATATCCAGCCTTGTGAAAAACAAAAATTATGGAAAAGGGCCAGCACTAAATGGGGATAATTAATACCAATCACAAAGAATTTGATTCAGTTTTTTAAATTAGTTCTGCAGTCATTCAAAAACAATAATTTAAGATCTCTTGTTTTCGAGCCATAATTAAATTTCTTCAATATATAAAAGAACTGAATTCCTTGCATTAATTAATTCTCATTATTCTTTAGTACACCTCATGTTTCAGAAGTATATATTCCATTATATATGATGGTTACTGTCATTATGTGATCTAAATGCTACCTGGCAATATGGCATATCTATAAATGCTATGTTGTCATGTAGTAATAAAGCTATAGTCAGTTTTATGTATATTTTCTTATTTTTGAGAATTAAATGCAGCTATTGGAACATGGTTTATAAGATATAATTTACTAAGCTGGAATTTCATAAATCTTTCTAATATATAATTTACAGTTTTATGTTCAGTTTACAATTAGATGTACAAATCTATCCAAAATCCTATTAAAACTCAAGTTGCATTTTAATTTCATTAACACGGTATCAGATCTTCTGAATACTCTTGCATGAGAAGCAATGAAAGTGTGTGTATTCCAAATAGGAAGCAACTCTTTTATGGTTTGTCTTTGTTTTAATTTGAAAGATTTTTATTTCAGTGCAAATGATTTTAAGAGGCCTTATTTTTCACACAGCTACATGTACAGATAAACATCAAAAGATTATTTTTATCAAATATCTGTAGTTTTTTAAGCTGCTTTTCTTTTGGGTAGGGAGGAACTTGTTATGAAGTGTCTCCTAGACAAAAAGTACTTAAAATACATTTAAGAGGACAAAAGAGTAAAAGAGTACAGAAGAGTACACTTACAGAGGACAAAAGTTCTGTCCTCAGAGCATGGAGAAGATATTATTAAGGCAGTATATTGAAGGCAATAAAAAGCTTGAACATGCTATTTAAAAATACTAGATTATATGAGGTTGAAAGTAAACATGGTGGTCCTTTTTTTGTCAGTATTGCTTGAAAGCTTCAAATTTTTCAGTAAAATTCATAATTAGTGTCTACTGTCTCACTGTAATTGATTCTTAGTTGGTCAGTATATAATTTATCAGAATATTCTAAGTACATTTTGAATCAAATTATTAGTGACCCAGTCATATAATCTTTTGATATAGCAGTCCGAATAATCCATGCATCAAAGCCCCTTTGTACCACAGCTTTATTCGAATTATCTGTATTTTCTGGTTTGACTTGAAGTTATAGTCATAAAACTGTTTACAGTTGTCATTCTTTTTATAGATACAGCCTTGACACTTTTTTTCCCATTTTCTCATTTTGAGGATGAATGTGGTTGACCTAATTTAACTCTTCTGAACATTTCTTTTTTTTCCCACATAAAAAAAAAAACTTTGTTTATGCAGGATTAGACATTTTGATGGTATGTGAACATGTATAAATTATACATTTAATTTGAATTGTAAATAATAAAAAGTTTTTTCATCTTAAAAAAATACAAAGACTTAAAAATGGTAAGACTGGTTGTCAAGTTAGGCAGAATTTTTTTATGTGATTGCAATTCTTCGAACACACTTATTCCAGAAAACAAAAGTGATTACAAAAATGCCATTTTCTCTAAAAGAGCACAACACATGTATGTGAAGTGAATGAAATTTGGTTGGTATTGTCTATGACTATACAGTTTCATTATCATAATATGTATTAATAGTACATTTTTATACTTAACCAAATTTCTGGTGAGAAAAATGAAGAATTTGTAGGTCTTTCAACTGTGAAGTTTAAGCAATAATTTCTCTTATTAACTCTACTGCGTGCCATTAGATACAAGGGAGGTTCACCAAAGCGATGCTCTTTTAATGTTTCCTTAATCCTTTCTAGAGCAAACATATAGATTTATTATATACATATATAAATGTTTAACACTAAGAAAGGTTAAAAAATATTCACAACAGAATGAATTAATACACTGAGTTCTTCAGGTACTCATGACATGAGTACATACATAAACATACACATACACACACATTTATACACGTAATACTTGTATCACTTCATTCTACTGAAAAGTTTGTTTTTGCTTTGTACTTTCCTCAATTCAAAATATCGTATTTGAATACGTTCAGTATAAACATGTTTAACAAATCTGCCCTGCTGATATAAGGCTCCTCCTTCATATTATTATAGAGTAGCAAATACCAACCCTTCCAATTTTCTGCCCCAAGAAATGTCCATATGAATATAACATGGTATATTAATACGGCTAAATCACCCTCTGATCTCAGCTACATTAACATTCATTCACAGGCCTCATAGAGAAGTCTGCCCATTTACAGATAGGCATAACCTTACTCCAGTACCACCAGTTCGTTAGGGTTGTTTCCACGCTAATTACCGTGTCAATTTCTTTTTGATAGTGGGCTAACAGTAACAAAAAGTTCCAATTTATTCAGGAAAAATTTTCAGCTAGCTAAAAATAAAATTCTGGCTTAATGTTATATTTATTTCCTTCATGCTGCCTAAGAACTGGCTACATAGTTATATCTTGGAAATAAGCAGTACTTTTATATTTGAAAATAAAAGAGTAAATGGCAATGCAAATGGCAACCTTACCTTGTGATGAGTTAAATAGATAAAGACAATTTGGCCAATTCAGTTAGTCTTGAGAATGTTATTTACCACTTTATATGTATTTCAAATATTGGGAATATAGTTCTCTACATTTGGACACATCTAAACTTTTGTACACTGACACAGAAATACAGGTTTTTGCTGGACTAAGACTCATATTTTGGAATTGACATCACTTTTATAAGCTCATCACCATTTTACAATATGTAATAGGATGCAATTAAAAATTTGTTCTTTTTGTCTTATTTATAATTCAGTTAATAAATTTAAGATTTTTTAGTCTTATTACTCAAGATAAAATTAAATTTTTTCTGGTTTGAAAACATTTATTCATGACACTGTTTAGGGTAACTGGAAGCAATTAAAGTACTTGGAGGAAATATAACTAATGACCCACAAGTGAAGAAATTGCATTTACATTTATAGTCACGTTCTAGAAGACAAGCTTTTCTAACAAAAATTTCATAGCTAATCAGTTAAACATTTCATGGAATAAACAGGGTTCAATTTAACCAATTCTAAAAGGACTATTTCTGTCAAAATGCCACTCATTATGGGCCCAATCACCTATGTGTGAGTAATAGATTTGAGGGATATCATAAATTTTTAGAGATTTTTCTCTTTAGAATCCTATAGAAGAAAAAAATCAACTTGCCATAACCTTAAGTTTCATCCTTAAACTCCATATTTTATACAATTTCTTTACCTTCTCTCCACAAGAAATGTTGTGAAATGAGTTTGATGTATTAGTTTAAAATGAGTTCTATGAATGTATCTTTTTGCTCTTAAATGAGACACATAGAGTTTTAATATTGAGAATAATTATTTTCATTAAGATTTATTTTAAATTGATAGCATACAGTTTGAAATTCTTACAATAACAGTTTATATGGTGATAATTTGGTTCCTAAGGCCACAGTGCCCTTTATGGTAGTTCTTAAGCATATCTTTGTTTTTAAGCAATACAAGTTTTTACTGAGAATCAATTAGATAAATTGGCAGAAAAAAAGGTATATGGTTAACATTGTTAGCATTATACCTACTGTCTGGAACACTAAAAACAACTTATATGCTAAGATAATTTTCTTTGTATCACCTGGTACAATGAAAAGTGGACTAGAGCAGAAGTTAGAAGATCCATGGCTCATTTCTAGCTCTGTCAGTTATTAGCCGTATGACATTGAGACAAGTCATTTTTGGTTTTTGGCAAAATAGGAATAATTTAAAAATGCCCCATAAACCTCAAAGAAAGTTTGGAATAGATCAGAACATACATTGTATGGGAAGAATGTTAATAGTATTTTCGACCCTCTACCATTTTGCCATCCTAACACTTTCCTATATCCTTCTCCTTTACTCTAACCCTTTGTTAGAGATGAAAAAGGAAACCTGCCTTGTGAAGACCTCAGAGGACATATGGTAGGCAAGCCAGTACATAAGGGATCTGAGTCACCAAATTCGTTTCTGGATCAGGAATATCGAAAGAGGTTTAATATTGTTGAAGAAGATACTGTCTTATATTGCTATGAATATGAAAAAGGAAGATCAAGTAGTCAAGGAAGACGAGAAAGCACCCCAACTTATGGTAAGAGTTCTTCTCTTATGTTTACATAGGAATGTATGTCTGGCATGGGACTGTCAATTTCCTTTAATAGGCTTTTGGGTTGTGAGAATTACTTGATAGCTTTTGAATCTTTATAATTGATCTGTGTCCTTCATGTACTTCGAATTGGGATCTCAATGATAGGAGGCATGATTTTAAAATTATTCTAGATTTTCCAAAGATAAGAACAGTAGGTAACATTTCAGCTCGTGATGATTTATGAAAATCTTTTTAGCATCACATGTACTACTTGTATGTTAGATGTTGCCAAATTGGAAAAATTCAAGTGTTTTTTTCTTTTTTTAATGAATATTTTTAACATGACTTCCTTAAAATAAAATTATCTCCTTATCAGCCAGGGATTAAAAAAATTTAGATAGAATTTTCTGGAGAAAATCTCATCTCAGGTTTTTGTATTTTTTTAAGAAACTGCAAAATTAATTTGACATTTGAGTGGAAGTAGATTTTATTTTTTTTTATTTCAGCATATTATGGGGGTACAGATGTTTAGGTTACGTATGTTGCCCTTGCCCCCCTCCCCCCCAAGTCCAAGCTTCAAGCGTGTCCATCCCTCGGATGGTGCGCATCACACTCTTTTTGTATGCATATACCCGTCCCCTCCACCCTCCTCCCCCCGCCTGACATCCAATAAATGTTATTCTTATATGTGCATTTATGTGTTGATCAGATAATACCAATTTGCTGGTGAGTACATGTGGTGCTTGTTATTCCATTCTTGGGATACTTCACTTAGTAGAATGGGCTCAAGCTCTATCCAGGATAATACAAGAGGTGCTATATCACCATTGTTTCTTAAAGCTGAATAGTACTCCGTGGTATACATATACCACATTTTATTAATCCACTCATGTATTGATGGACACTTGAATTGTTTCCACATCTTTGCAATTGTGGAAGTAAATTTCAAA